>JADLZN010008726.1:0-10733 GCA_018155175.1 Sinocyclocheilus anophthalmus
TCCTTTTTGTGTTCCACTGAAGAAAGAAAATCACATTTCACAATTCTGAGAAAGACAGAATATGAAACAGGCTATTATAGTGGACTAATGCCAAATTTACACTGCAAAGGAGGCGCAGAAGCACTTCTGAAGTGGCATTTAGTTGTCTTTACACACAGACTGTTTAATGCTGCTCAGAGGTGGCATGAATGCATTTACACATACAAATACAACTGTATTCTTTGATACTAGTTGCTGAGGTGGGTCAGAGAAGGCTTAATTTAGTCTGGCTTTTAAGCTTTTACATAGAATTTTGAGAGGCACATAATAACCTTAACACGGCTGTGTAAAGATGTCTTAAAGCTAAAACCATAAAAAAATGGTACGTGAAATAAAAAAACCCTTAAATGGTCATATGATGCAATTTCAAAAATTTCCTTTCTCTTTGGAGTGTTACAAGCTCTTGGTGCATAAAGAAGATCTGTAAAGTTGCAAACACTAAAGTCTCAAATCCAAAAATATTCTTTATAAAAGTTAAGAGTCAAAACGGCTCATTCTAACATGCCCCCACATCTCTACGTCACGATGTGGAAGGTTTGCTAACACGCGTCCCAATGTTCAACACTCTCAAAGAAAGAGGCGTAACTTTTTCTCGCTGTAGTATGTTGTGCCGCCGAGCCTGCCATGTCGTGAAGACACTGTGTTTTGTTGTGAAAGCGAAACTACTTAGTTTGGTCTTCCAAAAGAGGACAATATCCGCTTCGTCATGCCTAGAACTGATCCGTGCTGGTCGCTGAGGGAATACATCAACTTTCACCGTGGACAAAGCGGAGTACAGCCTGCCTCAGCTCACTCTATCCCGGCCTCAGCGCACGCTAAGCCGGGGCTTCCCCTCACGCTAGTCCCCCGCTGTTTTTTTCGTTGCCACTGATGATTCAAACGCGAGTTTTGGGCAGTAGAGTAGGGCTTGTTGTTTGTTATTTCTCCAATCACAAATGCAGACAGAGTTTTATGATTACGTGGCGCGATGCAACGCAACACAACGCGTAAAAAGACAATACAAGTCATAATCCATAATTATGTCCCCACTCGATGCAACAAATGCCCTCTCGTTTGTAATGGGTTTTGGAATGTTTTGTCTCGTTTCTCCCCGGACAAGCATCCCAGTAGTGATTGAACGAAACATTTCGTCTCCAACACGCTTGAGGTATTCGTCCAATCACAACGCACTGGATAGCTGGCATATTAGAGCACACCTCGCTTTTCAGACTTATGAGCTTTGTAAAAATCAATGCGTTTTTCAGAAAGGCGGGGCATAGAGGAGACACAATTATGTACAGTATGTGGGAAATAATGTTTTTTTTTTTACTTTAAACTGCATAAAAACATTCATTACCCCAAATACACAAAATAATGTTTTTTTTTATAGCAACATCATATGACCCCTTTAACTAATCCTTAAACTTCAGCTAGATGCCTAAAACGCTAAAATACAAACAAATTAAAAAATAATAAAAATTAAACTATACATATACAGTGGGGAAAAAAAGTATTTAGGCAGCCACCAATTGTGCAAGTTCTCCCACTTAAAAAGATGAGATAGGCCTTTAATTTTCATCATAGGTATACCTCAATTATGAGAGACAAAATTAGAAAAAAAAAATCCAGAAAATCACATTGTAGGATTTTTAAAGAATTTTTTGCAAATTATGGTGGAAAATAAGTTTTTGGTCAATAACAAAATTTCATCTCAATACTTTGTTATATACCTTTTGTTGGCAATGACAGAGGTCAAATGTTTTCTGTAAGTCTTCACAAGGTTTCACACACTGTTGCTGGTATTTTATCCCATTCCTCCATGCAGATCTCCTCAAAGCATGATGTTTTTGGGCTGTCGCTGGGTCAACATGGAGTTTCAACTTTCCCGCAAAGATTTTCCTATGGGGTGGAGATCTGGAGACGGGCTGGCCACTCCATGACCTTGGAAATGCGTCTTACCCGAAGCCACTCCTTCGTTGCCCGCGGTGTGTTTTGGGATCATTGGCATCTGAAAGACCCAGCCACGTTTACCATCTTCAATAAATCCTGAAGCATGGTTATAGTTACAATCTGCCCTTGCTCGATGGAGGAGGTTTTCATCTTCAAAATCTCACGATACATGGCCCCATCTCCTTCTTTCGTTTACACGGATCGTCGTCCTGGTCCCTTTGCAGAAAAACAGCCCCAAAGCATGATGTTCCCACCCCCATGCTTCACAGTAGGTATTGTGTTCTTTGGATGCAACTCAGCATTCTTTCTCCTCCAAACACAACAAGTTGAGTTTTTAACAAAAATTTCTATTTTGGTTTCATCTGACCATTCTCCCAATCCTCTTCTGGATCATCCAATCGCTCTCTAGCCTACTTCAGATGGGCCTGGACATGTACTGGCTTAAGCCGGGGGACACGTCTGGCACTGCAGGATTTGAGTTCCTGGCGGTGCAGTGTGTTACTGATGGTAGCCTTTTTTACTTTGGTCCCAGCTCTCTGCAGGTCTTTCACTAGGTCCCCCTGTGTGGTTCTGTGATTTTTGCTCACAGTTCTTGTGATTATTTTGACCCCACGGGGTGAGATCTTTCGTGGAGCCCCAGATCGAGGGAGATTTTCAGTGGTCTTGTATGTCTTCCATTTTTTTAATAATTGCTCCCACAGTTGATTTCATCACACCAAGCTGCTTACCTATTGCAGATTCAGTCTTCCCAGCCTGTGCAGGTCTACAAGTTTGTTTCTGTATCCTTTGACATCTGCTTTGGTCCCTTGGCCATGGTGGGTTTTGAGTGTGACTGTTTGAGTTTTGTGGACAGATGGCTTTTATACTGCTAACAGTTCACACGATGCCATTAATACAGGTCCCGAGTGCGACGAGGAGCCTTCTTTAAGAGAACGAAGTTACAGGCCCCTGTGGAGAAGCCAGAATCTGGTGCTATTGTGTGTAGTGACAAAATAACTTATTTAAACCGAGGAATTTAACCAATATTCTTTCACAAATCCTAAATGTGATTTTCGGTTTAGCGGGATGTTTTTTCTCATTTTTTCTCTCATATTTGAGGTATACCTATGATGAAAATTACAGGCCCTCTCATCTTTTTAAGTGGGAGAACTAGCACAATTGGTGGCTGACTAAAAACACTTTTTTGCCCCACTGTATATATTTTTTAAAACTAATAAAAATGACAAAACACATCAAAATGACTAAAATTTTACAATAAATGAAAACAGAAACTATAAAAATATTTTTGAAAAACAAAAACTAATTCAAAATATTACATCATACCAACTCCTAATGATACTAAAATAACAGGGATATTTACAATGAAATAGTGTAAGAGTTGTAGAAATATGAAAGCTTTCGTCCCCGAGTGACTTTGGTCGAACAGAGCGTGTGAGAACAAAGAGGACTATGGGACAAACAACAGACTGGTGTCTGGAAACTCAGCATCTCTTTCTGTCTCCTGAGAGTGAAGCAGCCAGGTGTGCTGGGGAGTGTGTGTTTATCTCACTCTTTGCCTTTCTCTTTCTCTATTCTTCTGAGAGGGTTAGACACTTCAAAGAAGGGCTGGGTGATATAGCAAACTAAAACGATTTCTTCATCATATACATGTTTATATACACCCATATGTATATAGCCATGCTTATCATTTCTATGTATTAGATCTGAAATAACTTGGCAATAGTTGTCCCAAAAACAAACATTCTTTTGTGTTTCAGTGAAGAAAGTAAGTCGTAGTTTTAGAATGGCATGAGGGTGCGTAAATGATTAAACACGGGTGAGTAAATAATTAAGTTCCTTTTTTTTTTTTTTTACATGAAATATCTCTATAAATAAAGATATTTTTCAGGAAACCTAATGCAACTAAAATGCAATTAAAATTCGGATAAAATTAATAACAAAAGGCATGTTCTACATGCTGACTTTCACTAGATGAACACAAAGAATAAAAAAAATGTGCTAAAAAAGCAATACAAACACATCTACAGTACCTACATACTACATTTTTAAAAGACGTCTCTTACTCTCAACAAGGTTGAATATACTCGATCAAAAATACAGTAAAAACAGTAATATTGTGAAATGTTATAAAATAAAATTTTCTTTATAACTGTTAAAACAACTCAATAGATTGTAAAATGTAATTTCTGTGATCAAAGCTGAATTGTTTCAGCATCATTACTCCATCTTCCGTTGCACATGTCCGTCAGACTCAGTATACGATGCTGATTTGACTGCCAAAACAATAGTTAATTATTTTTAGCACTGTTGAAAACAGTTGTGTGCTGCTTCAAATTTTCTGGGCAAATTTTTTGAGACTTCTATGATAAATAGAAAGTTTAAAAAAAAACTATTTATCTGAAATAGAAATCTTGTTTCATTATAAATGCCTTTGTCAGTTTATCAATTTAACACACTCTTGCTGAATAAAAGAACTGATGTATTAAATAAACAGTGTATTTTTTTTTAAGCTTTTAGTATGGAAACGCTACACAAAGACCTCTGTAAATATTGTCAGTGATGACACAAACAATAATCAATCAATAAATCTGAGTTTTGAAAAGATTCAATGAAACCGTTTGAAATAGTTCAAAGAATTTGCCATTAAATCATAAATGCTATTAAAACATCTGTTTCCTAAATTTTTTTACTTCACTCACAAATTGAGAATCACAAAACTAATCTAATCTCTACTACTCTAATGACACACTTAGTTTCTCAACCCTGTTCCTGGAGGTACTCAAAAACTACAAACTCTTCTTAATCAGACACACCTGATCAACTCAACAATTCCTTAGTAGAGACTTTAAGACCAGAAATAGACATCCAAAATCTGTACTGCTCGTGTGCCTCCAGGAAAAGTGTTGGGGAACACAGTCTAATGATATTTAACAGCCAATAAAAGTGCTTGAAAAACATCACGTTATTCATAATGTTTCATTTTATATTGCCAGCAAAATCATCTTGAATATTTTATATACCACCCAGTCCTACTTCAGAGTATAATAATACACACACTAACAGCACACATGAATGGGTAAGAGGGCTGGATCACGTCTATCTGGTCATATCTTCTCACACCAGCATTATTTAGTCCCCTTCTCTTATCAAATGTGTTTCATTCATTCGTGGTTATGAACGAATGAATGAAACGCATTTGAGTCGGTAACGGCCTTAGGTCAAAAAACCGTTTTATTTAGTCTGGAGCAAGACTGTACGACATTCACATTACATGATTTGACTGATTTTTACATAGAAAGGGCGACAGCGCACCGCATTTAAAGAAATTATAATTCTTGTTTTCATAACCGCTGGCCAAATTCAAAAACAAAACTAAAATTAAATCATCTTTGAGAGCAAGGGGGTCCCCTGGTGTTTCGGGGGCCCTACGCAGCTTGCGTATTTTGCGTTTAGGGAGGATCTGCTCTGCACCCTTCCCAGAAAACTTGACAAAACAACCCATTCTTATAAAAAGACAGATTCTGCAAGACTGCAACTTCAAAGCCTTGGGGTGTAACAGTTAAAAACCTCAGGAGATCATCTAAATTTTCCTTATTTTAGTTCCTAGGCTGGACACATTGCTTGTCTTTTTTAATAGCCAATAGCCTTTAGTTTATGACACAATCACAAACCACCATTTTCCAGTGAGTTGCAGGTGGTACTGGGGGAAGGATGTTCTCATTCTAGGGAGATTTCATTTGAAAACGGTCCTGAGTGCAAGAATAGTGTAGGATATCAGACCGAATCAGACAATCTAAGATTTGGTCAAAACATGGTTGAAACCTGAGGAGCCCAAATTCCACAGAGGCCCAAGACAACAGGATGTTCATAAATCAGATCCTGGCCCCAAGCCTGAACCAACTAGCAGCTTTGAATAGCTCACAGCATTAAAACAAAAGAACACTTATTGACAATTCCAAGGAGATTGTCAATTTTGGAGCAAGTTATCAAGAATAATGGTCAAAAGCGATGCATAGCGTGACCATCAAATGGAAACATGTGATAGTGATCACAAGCTCTTCAGATTTACTTTTCCCCCCACCTAAGACAAAGAACAGACTTTCAGAGATTCCTTACAGACCTCTTAATCTCTGGTCTTCATACATTCACAGAATGGCTACAGGAACTGCATTTCCATGTGAATATGCATCTAAATGACACTAAAAGGACCTGAGCAACTAATCATTTCTTTGCATAACTCCATATCATGTATGTAACTTACATGTGACTTATCAGGTCTTAATCATTTATTGTGTATGTATTTTTAATAACCATTGAATCGCTTAATGGTTCGTATTCAGGTTTGGTATGTTTGAGTTTGAGAATTCATGCTTGGTAAACGATTTATTCTAACACTTCGTGTCAAATGTTCATATTCTTGTTATAGAAATCATGTACAAAATTATACTCTGCAAGAGCGGAAAAAACTCGGACCATGTGACATGTGATAAGATAACATTTGATTTATGAATAGGGAGGAGAAATATACAACACCTCCTCCGAGCAACACGACATCTAATGGTCAAAACCCCATTTGGGGTTGTTCAACACCATGGTTTAGAAACTAAAACACCATGAAACGTGCTTTTTGTTGCTCCTCCAATCGCCCTCTCTTCTTGCCTTGTTCCGAGTGCCTGTTGTTTTTCTTTTAATCCAGCTGGATCTTTAGCTTTTGAGCATGCTCGTGGCTTACACGCCATCTCCCTTCCAAAACATGAAGGAGAAACACCACCTGGTCTGTCAACTTTTTACTTTAGTTCTATTTCCAGTTGAGAGTTTTCCGGAATTTGAGTTCAGCTCTTTGGCCTAACCGCCTGATCGCATCTCCGAAAGAGTGCTGTCTAAAACTTCAACTGCAGACCACAGATCCGCGTCGCCAGCCAACGCCCAATCACAGGCTTCCCAAGACTGAACCTCCAGCCAAACAGCAACCTCGGGAAACCCCTTTCGGCAACCAGACAAGGAGGGGAACCCCACATCACAGGAAAGCAAGTACCTCCAGATCCTAGCTGAACTGGTGGCATTTAATATAAATTTTTACACAAAACTTGTCTCTGCAACTTGTGTTTGAATGCGTGTGTTAGATTAGTTTATATGTCTTAGATTTATCCCATAAAGCCTTATTTATATTGAAAAGATAAGTATCTCGTGTTTTGTGCTCACAAGTTAATGTCTTAAACTGCCGACCTTGTTACGTGCTAATATATATAGTGTTGTCACTATATTTTGGATATAGATATCCATTGCAGAATTGAAGTCATACGGCTCGTTCACCGACTCGCTGGCCGTCTCAGTGATCAGCCGTAAAACTGTGATTCTGTCCAAATTCCCTTACATATTATTGGTGGATTTCCCTTTAAAATCTTAAATGATTCCTTTTGAGCTAAATTGACCTGTTTCCCTTACGATAGATAGATATGTTTTACTAACTGTTTGCTTTGGGGAGGAATGCCTAGAGCAAACTGCATTGCTCCAAGGCCTCAGGGTGGCCTTGGCAACGCAACACCTGGATAAAGGCATCCAAACTCCTCACTTATCTTGAGCCGGGGGTCTTGTCCGCTCTCCAGCCTGAAAGATCCGCTAACATGGTCTCGCTTGTATAAACCCCATATGGAGGCGTGCCACGAGCTACATATGACTAAGCCTTTAAACCCCCCACGTTACTCCAGCAGGATTTGTCCTGTATCCGTCTCCACTTAGCAGATGAGAAGGCAGCCTTAATCTACTTCAGCATGTTGGCTGTTCAGTTGCGCACTCACACACTGCCTAATGGTGTAACGGGTCATATGTGACGTTGCTAAAAAGAACATTATTTTGTGTATCTGGTTGCAATGAAATGTGTTTATGCGGTTTAAGGTTCAAAAACACATTATTTTCCACATACTGTACATATTATTGTTTCTCCTCTATGCCCCACCTTTCTGAAACGTGACGATTTTTACAAAGCTCATCATTCTGAAAAACGAGGTGTACGCTGACTGGCCAGCTATCCAGTGCATTGTGATTGCCGAATACCTCAAGCGTATGACGGAAATGTAACGGGGGCCCCTCACATCATGATGCCCGTCCGCCTGGAGAAACGAGACAAAAACATTAAAACCCATTATAACGAGGCATTTGTTGCATCCAGTGGGAACATAATTACGGATTATAATAACTTATACTGTCTTTTTACGCGTTGCGTTGCATCGCGCCGCGTACACATAAAACCATGTCTGCATTTGTGATCGGAGAAATTACAAGTGCTACTCTACACTGCTCAAAAACTCGCGTTTGAATCATCTGTGGCAAATCCTTAAAATGAAAACGTACTTACAGACTGTGAGTCAGCATTATTTGTCAGAACAACCGGCATTGAAGGGCCTACTTCTCCGAACAGTCCCTTGCTCCATAAAATTTGCTGCACACATCTGGATATTTGGGTTTGAACTGTTCTGGAACAGTGTTGTAATACAACTTAAACACTGATTTCTAGACGTGTCCATTTTTGGAAAGCCAAACAAAATAGTTTCGCTTTCACAAAGAAACACAATTACTCCCCCATGGCTGTCTGCAACGAACGAATACTACAGCAAGATTAAGTTACGCCGTCTTTCTTTGCGAGACTTTGGTGCGGTGTTAACTTGCAATCTCGCACCACAGTGACCGTAGCGGACTTGATGTGGGCCCGTGTTCAAACTAGGTGTGGGGGGGGGGGTGGGGGGGGGGGGGTGGGGGGGGGGGGGTTAGAGGGCGTGGCACAACGCAGAGGTCCCTTTCACTTCTACAGGGGGGGGGTTATAAAGATAGTTCGTCTTTTTGACTGGTTCTTCAGACTTATAGTCTTTGCAACCTTAGGGATCTAGTCGTGGAAGTCCACTATTGTGCCCAGCCGAAGAAGACTATCTGGGCTAACCGGGGGCGCCGGACTCCCAAAAGGGTCGAAATGTACAACAGAGAATCTGCCATCACCCCCAGCATCATATGACCCCCAACATGCTTAACATGTGTAGAGTGCGAACACACAAGTCCACCAACCCCACGCTAAAACCGCTTATTCTGATACTTTTATTCTGGTCGTCTAGTCCCTCATATTAGTTCCAAAACTGTGTGTCCCATCATTATTGTGCTGGGCCAAATATACCTTAACGCCATCGAATATGCAGGTTAAAAGATTATCTCATTTAAATTGTGCTCTGACATATTCCCACAAGATTGCAGTGTTCCATTCAGATGTTCCTCCTCCGTGCAGGGAGCCTAATGATAAAGGCTCACCAAGCAACAAAATAATAATAAAACAACCAAAGAGTCTTAAACTAGTATGTTCCAACCATTCCAAGCAAATCCTAGAGCGTATGCTCCAACTTTTACCCTTCAAACCTCGCAGTCAGAGATAAGCCGGTAGCACTAGACTGACCTCCTGTCAAACTGGCAACCTAATGGACTTTTACAGATTCTTGTTTACTTGTCTCTCCCGTTGCAAAGAAGATTTAAGTCCTACTATCACTGTATGACTCTGAAAAACAGATGTTCCTCAGTCCCCTCGATGAGTGTGATTACAGTTGCATTCGTACAACTGATCGAGCACAAAACTGATAACTTGCATGGCATCCAAGTTTTGACTACTATCTACAGAGATGAGGTCGCTAACATTCAGTACTTTGACTCATATGACCACTAGTTACTGTGCAGGCTTTGCCCTTACATAAACGTGTACTACGGATAAAGTTCCGAGTGTGTAGTGTGTGTGTGTGTGTGTGTTTGTGTCACAAGCATGACACATCATGGACTGCTAGCGCTGAAAACGCCTCAGTAGCGAGAGGAGAGAGGCTGAGGTGGCGATGAAGCGAAAGTCTGTAGTCGTCTGGCAGAGCTTTTTCAAGCCGGCCGTGACCCCCGAACAAGAGGAACTAGCAGTGTGTTTAACACCCACTAGAGAGCAATAGCTGGTAATCAGAGTCCCTAAAACCTGGAGTACAATGACTTTCAGCCTTCTGAAGATCTCTCTGTCGTTACGGTGTTTATTCGTTTTTTTTTATAGTCTTTTCTGTGCAGTATTATAGCAGCTTTTATCAAAGTGACTAATACATTAATTTATTACGGGACTAAAAGACCCTGGGTACCCTAAGTATAATGACTTAAGGACTTACCATTTGTGGATTTTCTGCACCCAGACTTTATTCTATACGTTCGGCATACTGGCCAACCAAAGTCTTTTGACAGCTCCAGGGTTTTTGTGAAAACTAACTATGGACTATGGATCGGTGCATCATGGGTGTTGAAGTGTTGCCGCAGAAATGGCACGGCCCATAGACAACCAAGTTTTAAAGTGACAAGGATAAAAGGAGACGATGGCCTGACCCACAATCTTCACTTTTTGTTATGGCCAATATGAGGACTTCCCCCGGCTAAGATCTGTAGTCCCACGCTACGTAAACAACAAAAAAAAAACAAACAAAATCAATCAAGCCTTCCCACATCTGTTTCATGACAACCTTTCTCTAAAACGTATCATTCGCAAAACAAACTTACAAGGTGCAAAGAGACAATTTTTCCTTTTCTCTCTCAGCCATCCAACCCTCATCGTTGCGGTTCCTCGGCTAAAGTGTGGCTAGATCTAAGGAACAACAACACGTATTCACCGGGGTAATGCGATTTTCACCCAAATGATGTACCCAAATGGTCACCCAAATAAAATGTAATCTTAAATATAACTTAACGAAAACTTAACATTTTCATTTAGTTTA
>JADLZN010008727.1:0-158518 GCA_018155175.1 Sinocyclocheilus anophthalmus
GCTTTTCACCTTGGTGAGCGCGACAAAGCGCCAATGCCGTACCAACGCACAGCGAGACCATCTAAGAACTCAAAATTTCCCAGGGAAACTCCGACTTCAGGGAAATGAAAGGTCTTTCAAACTAAAACTGCTCAGCCTCTGTGGTAAACCAGCAACAAGGGACTCGGAGAGGGGTCCCCGAAAGGAACGTCACCCTAGTCTTCCGACGTCAAAGCAACAGCAATCAGCGAAGGAATTTCCCTCAACGATCATCCAGAAGCCCGATACAGGACTGAATCACCTGCTTTCAGCGTCAAGCCGAACATGCTCTATCAAAAGCCACAAGAGTAGATTGCGGAGCGACATGATAATCGTGCGTTCTACATTGCATTTTCAGTTGTCCTTGTGTGGGTGTTCGATACGTAATGAAGTAGTCAGTTAGATTTTTTCCCACTGTGTCAGGTACTTAATGACCTCGATTCCGTTCGGTCCTTGCCCTTTTATATTAGGTGTGAACTCTTAATATACTATTCTTCTGGTGATATCACCAGCAGCTTGCTTCTAGGATCTGTTGTGAAAACTTATTGCATTACCCCGTTACAATGAATAAGCGAACCTGACATACTTTCCTGTTTTTGGTGTTTAATTGTCTGGTGTATTTTTTAGTTAGGTTTTTATGTAATCTAGATTAGCTAATAAAATTCATGTTTCATTTATAAAAAGAATGTCTTGGTTCATATAATTTCAAGGTTAAACTATGCCAAAACGATCCTTGCTTGCTACTTATCTCGTAGCGTACTTATAATAATTGCCTCTATTAAGAACGTACAACTAATCTTGATTGTGTGGACTGTGGCCAAGGAAACACATATTAAATTTGTTAAAAGATACCAAGAATCGCTGGCTCGCTGGACGACCTTGATTTGAAGTAAAACTAACAAATTTGGAATGGTTGGATCAGGTGGATTTGGGACATTCAGACCAGAGTTCTAGCAAAACCTGAATAAATTAATAAACATCAATTCCCTATAATTACAAATTAATAATAAATAAATAAATGATACAAGTCATTACAACACGCTCTAAGGTCGCAAAACTCTGGACTTTTTGTAGTTCCTAGGATAGCAAAGTCCACTAAAGGTTTTAGAGCTTTTTCGCATTTAGCTCCCAAACTCTGGAATAGCCTTCCTGATAACGTTCGGGGTTCAGACACACTCTCTCTGTTTAAATCTAGATTAAAGACACATCTCTTTGGCCAAGCATTCAAATAATGCATCTCATAATCTCGTACTGCAGTTATATCTGATCAAATGCACATTATTATTCTTTAGCTTGGGTTAAACAAATAAATTTTGCTTGGTTGGAACAGCAGCTACGCTAATTATGTCTCTATTTGTTTCTCTGTTTTTGCCATGGGATTGACATCCTAGGATTTACACAAGCTTCAGTCGGGATCCAGAACACCTGAGAAGAGATGATGCCAACCCCTCAGAGGACCTCAGATGATGCAACCCTGAAACAACATACAGAACTACCAAAATTTGCTATAAGTTCATATGATATCATATAATAATTGCTGTTAATAGTATTCATAGTCTGTTTGATTACGTCTTTAATTGATATTTTCCGTACATTTCTGCCATATGTACATTAACTGACAGTCACCACTGATAAGCTACCACTAAATATTGTAGAAACTTAATTTGCTGTAAAGTTGCGTTGTAACGATTTGTATCGTGAAAAGCGCTATACAAATAAACTTGAATTGAATTGAATATGGGTTGGAAAATTAATTTGATTAAATAAGAACATATAAAAATTGTACATCTGTGTGTATCTTATTGCTACCCCTGTTTTTTCTCCTTTCAGCACTTGTAGTTCTCAGATGCATCAGAGGTTCTTGTTAGTCTGGCTAAGGGAGGTTTTTGTACAGCATTTTTTCAATGTGTTAACCAGCTGCCACTGATATCATGATAACTCAAACAATAATAATCTCCTGCATCTTCAAGCTGGGCATCGCTTATGGTCAGAGTGAAATCAAGACCATTTCCTCCAGAGTGAAAACTGCCTCCACCGCTCATTCTAGATGGAGCACTTGAAGGCTTCATTGTTGTATAATATATAAGAAGTTTAAGTGCTTCCTCTGGCCTCTAAAGATACCAGGAGATGTAGTAATCTTTGGATAATGAGCCCTGTGGATACCTATAAACTACAGTGTTGACCTGACAGTCAATGGAGACTGTTTGACCGAGCTGAACTGATTTAACCTCAGACCTGAGTCACAACAATCTGCCCAAAAGAACCTGTGAGAGAAAGAAGCTAAAGTAATTATAAGTGCATAAGAAAAAAATTTACTTCAGTATGATTTGAAAATGAAATTACCACCAATTTCATCGAGTTTTAATTAAAACTTATCTGGTTATCTCAAAAAGGTTTTTGCAGTGAATGAGAATGAATTATTGTGGTGGATTTTTGTTGGAGGAACCAAACTGAGTGTTGAAAGTAAGTGCAGAATGAAATAAGATGGATAAACAGTAACAAAATGTGGACCTGAATAGATCAGGTAGCAATGTAGCATATTTAGATTATTATTTTTGTTTTTTTTATGCTTACTGCATTGATAAGTAATACAAGATCGTAAATGGGACTATATAAGCACAATTTTATATGAAATAAATGCTTAAACATTATTTTACATGAAAGTATTGATATGCTTATTTTGTTCTTAATAGTGCAGTAATATTTAGTTAATATTTTATTTCTTAGTAGTAGAATTTGGACATTATTAAAATTAAACTAATTTAATTATAGCTTTATCTTACAGCTTTTTTACTATCAGTTGTGAATAACAAACTGGTTAGTGTCAGTGTCAGTTTTAGTGCAGGAGGTTTTTGTACGGCTGTTGATTGGGTTTGTATCACTGTGGTACACGTTCGGTGGAGGCACTAGACTCTCAGGAAGTAAGTACATTTATTTCTATTATGAAACACTAAAGTAAAATAACAAGAGAGGATTTGTTTGTATTTAAACATATATTTAAAAATAATACCAATAACTAATATAAGAATAAATCATTGTAAAGTTTTATTCTGGTGTGACAATACCATATGCACACTTTTGTTATTTCTCCTTCCGACCAATTTAAAACGGCCACATTTTGTTTATATTTTTGGGCATTTTATCCATCAGAATGGTAAACTGTATTTGACAAACAATGTTTTCCTTTATTTAGCCTGAAATAGAAAGCTAATGGCTGTATGAGTATGCAGTCTTTAATTCCCTGAAAATAAGTTTTAACCTTGCACAAGCAGACCCAGTGTAGCCAGAATTAGTAAAAGAGACATGATTGAGTTGTGTGTCAGTGCAAACCATTAAATTAAGACAAACAACTGAAAACAACGGAGGATCCTGTACGTCGAAAGGTGACACTAAAGGCCTACCTTGAGCATCAAAAAGCGACGCCGAGTTGGGAGTGAGAATGTGTTGCACAGACTGCTATCAGGAGGAGTACAGAATGAGAAGTTGAAAAAATGCTGACTTAATCACATCATAAATGTGAGCCAGAAAAAATAAATAAATAAAAATATAGGCAGCATTTTAGAAAATCTTTTTTTAGAAAATCTCCTCATATTGTAGTTTTTATTTTGAGAAAAATAGGGCTGTGAAACAAATGATCACATTCCCTACACTGTAAAAAAATTCAGACCTCCCCAACTCAACATTTTCTAGTGAGTGATTAAATCTAAATTTTTCCATTGGCCCAATTGAATTTCTCCTAACTGAATTGTATCAATTGTGGCAACAGTCTGTTAACATTGGCTCAATGAGAAATAATATGTTGAGCCAATTGGGAAAAAGAAGTCTACCAAACCATGTTCATATGTGACCTCTGACATCATAATAATTTCCATATGCGAAAATCGTCATGGGTGAAATTCCCATGTCAACCCATTTTTCACATTTTTCACTTCAGCCTTCAGCCTTCATGAATAATTATATATCAATTATAAATTATTAAATACAAGATTAATAGTAGTTAATAAGATTGATGTCGTTTGGAATTGGTAAAATGTGCTTGGAAAAAAATATGATCAGAATATCAACTTGCATAATAATTATGCATGCACTGTATTTTTCCTCTTCTGCTGTCGAGGTAATGCAAGAAATGTTGTGATTGGTTGTCAAGGCAGCCAAACAGAATTTAGCAGCCTCAGTCTCTGATTGGCTGGAATTATGGCACATTGTAACGCTGGGTTGTGTTGTATGGAAGCATATAGGTAGCGAAATTCAATTTAAAATGCAATATGCAAAATGGCAATGCAATATTCAAAATGGCATTGTATTTCTGTATTTAAATTTACATTTTCCATTACCCATACGTGCAAAGTTTGGTGCAAAAGTAAAATGAAAATTAAATAATTTACATTTGCCATTTCCAACAATAGTCTTAATATGTAAATTGCATGCAAATTTGAACGCTTTATAAGTTGCGAAATGAAAAGGAAAATGTATAACACAAATTGATTTGATATGTGTAACATGTTCAAGCAGAAATGGTAGCAAAATGATCGTTTAAATGCTATTTGTCCTAAATGCATTTAGACAGTTAGAACACTTGGGATTGCACTTGGGATATTGTAGCAAAATTCAATTTGAAAATGCATTCCGAGCTGACCACGCCCACCCTCCGTCACTCATTGCTTCAAGGCAGGGATTGGCGGAAGCGTGTTACGTTTGGATCGTTTGAAACATGGCGGCTGGAGATCTGATAAGATCGTTGAATTCAATGGCAGATGAAGTGGAGCGTGAACAGAAAAATATTAAGCGTATTCCATGCTAAAATCAAACATTCGAACGACCGACCGATCGAACGTCTAACCGTCGACCGAACGTCTTGAGCTTTGAGCATCTTACACTGCGGGTGACCCACGTGACGCCAGCGTCTTGAAATTAGCTGGTGTTTAAACATTTAAGGAGCCACGCTGCTGTATAAAGCCGGATAAAAGTGTGACTTGACATGTGGCAAAGTATGGTGACCCATACTCAGAATTAATTTACCCATCCAAAGTGCACACACACAGCAGTGAACACACACACCACACCATGAACCACACCCGGAAGCAGTGGGCAGCCATTTTTGCTGCAACGCCTGGGAAGCAGTTGGGGGTTCGGTGCCTTGCTCAAAGGCACCTCAGTTGTGGTATTGAAGGTGGGAGAGAGCACTGTACATTCACTCACCCCACCTACAATAACTGCCGGTACGCGACTCAAACCCACAACCTTTGGGTTATGAGACCGACTCTCTACCCATTAAGCCACGACTTCCCATATAAATGGACATTACAAGCATTACAATAATTATATTTTATACCTAAAATAATACTCAACCATTCCCTGCATCCTGCCGTACTTCCCTGAATAAGTCATTAAAAGGTGTTGTAGGCTAATAAGTCGTTATTAGTAATAAATTGAAAAAGCTCCCACCTTTATATGGCTAAACAAAATAACATGTAATTTACTAGAGGCTGTTAAAAAGGGTGTTTATTAGGAAAATATTCATTTAAATCATTAATATACAAAACATTTTTATTTATCATTATTGTAATGTCCATTTATAGTCTGGAATAATATGGCGTCCGAACGCCATAAGCTTCATATATTTCTCTGTTCACGCTCCACTTCATCTGCCAGTGAATTCAACGATCTTATCAGATCTCCAGCGACCATGTTTCAAACGATTTAAATGTAACATGCTTCCGCCAATCCCTGCCTTGAAGCAGTGATTGACGGAGGGTGGGCGTGGTCAGCTCTGAATGCATTTTCAAATTGAATTTTGCTACACATATCCCACAGCGTCATGATGAAAATGCAATCCTAAGTGTTCTAAAAAATGCAATCCTAACTGTTAGTCTAAATGCATTTAGGACAAATAGCATTTAAACGATCATTTTGCTACCATTTCTGCTTGAACATGTTACACATATCAAATCAATGTTATACATTTTCATTTCGCAACTTATAAAGCGTTCAAATGTGCCTGCAATTTACATATTAAGACTACTGTTGGAAATGGCAAATGTAAATTATATAATTTAATTTCATTTTCTTTTTTGCAACAAACTTTGCACGTATGGTTATTGGAAAATGTAAATGTAAATACAGAAATACATTGCCATTTTGAATACTGCGTTGCCATTTTGCATATTGCATTTTAAATGGAATTTCGCTACCTATATGCTTCCATAGTGTTGGCACGCGAGATTTTGGCATTTAGCGAGCACTAGAGGGCGGGCATCACGTTGAGCCAGCAGAAAAGTTGCACGCGCAAAAGAGAAGGTCTGCACACATCCAAAAACTTATTTTAAATGCAAAATTGATTTTCGTGTGCTGAAAAACTTTCTTCTTTGCGAGACAAACATTTTCTCCACAAAACTCAGTTCGCGCGTCAATTCTACGCGCTGTTAATATCATGATTTGATATTTATTTGCCGCCGTCACGGCTATAATGTAGGGATGGGCGTATCGATCCAAAGTATCGATATATCGATACTGACGCGAGTATCGAAAGTATCGATACTCAAACAAAAAATATCGATACTAAGGTGTTTTATTTACCAGTGATTTTGTTTATTTAACAATAAATTAATGCGTACAATAGGCATTGAATTGGACGAATAACCTTTGTTAGTGAGTAATTGTGTAGGATAGAACTATTTTCCTGCTCATCTGAACACACGCAAATGTTGCAAGACAGAACTAATCAATCAATCACAGAGAGCGTTCACTCACTGCTGACAGTGCATTCAAACAGGGCTGCGTTTCCCAAAAGTATCATAAGAAAGCATTAAAGCTTTTGGGAACGGCAGCCCTGAACAATGCTTATCAGAGGACAGACGGACAGAGTTATTTCACAGTAACAAACTGAAATTGTAGCCTACATAGTTTGTGCAATTACAGTTATTTAAATTGAACGTTGAAAGATAATATTGATCATGTTCTATTCTGTAATGTTAATAGAAATCATACACTGTCAGAATAAAAAGGTTGCATTTTATGCATGCAACAGCCGGTCACTGGCAGTCCCTTATGATAATGAACCATGGTTTTACTAAAATGACCATAGTTCAACTGTAGTATTTATAGATTTGAATCATGTGTAAACAAAAAACATATTTGAACCATGTGTAAACAAAAATATAACCTAATAAGTTACCATTAAGGCGTATTAAATGTTAAAATTAATAAAGTTAAGTGCTTATCATTACCCATTTTACTCTTAGTAATTTAATAATTTAATAAATTTCATAATTTAAAAGTTTAGTTCAGAAGTATCGAATCGGTATCGATATCGACGATACTGCCTTGAAAAATATCGGTATCGTATCGAAAACAAAATAAGTGGTATCGCCCATCCCTACTATAATGCTTCTCCGACGAGGCGCTTCTTCCGTGATTTTGCGTGTACTGCGGGTTACACCAGCAACATGCCAGTGGACAGGCCAACTAGCGGTTTGCATGTGTATGCACGTGGACGCGGAATCGACGCAGAAGTATAAATGAACACTGAAGCATAGCTACGGAATAAAAAGTACTGCGTAGAGGTCGACGCAGAAGTATAAATCAGCCTTTTAGTGTGGTCTACGCAGTCATGATGTGGAACGTGGAGCAATAGTTCGTTTTGAGCATCTATCTAATTCCGTCTCAAACAGGGTTTAAAATGCCTTAAGCTAATATCACATCTATTTTAAATATTAATGAACATTTATTCATCTTTTTAAATTTGGTTATGTTTTATTTCACAATATTGATCTGTTTAAACAGATGTTCTCACGGAGTTCGAACAAACCATTATGTTATGTTTTGTTTAAATAACAGTAGTAGGCTACTAGGCAGGGGCGTAGCCATCATTTCAAAAGTGGGGGGGATGGAATGTCTAGTGTTATACCTGTTTTTTCCCTCGTCTAATTGACAGGTTTTATTTTTAATCATACCTTTTTGCTTTATATGCTTTATGCTTATATTATTATATATGATTATAAAAAAGAAGAAAGAGAGAAAGAAACAAAGAGAAATAAAAAGAGAGAGCGAGAGAGAGAAAGAAAGAAATACAACAGCATGTCACTGGGACAGCACCCTTAAAAGGATATCTTTGTACCTTATTTACCCCAAAAAGTTCCATAGTTGTACATTAAGGTGTACCATTAATACACCTAATGTAATATTGGTACTCTAAGGTACTAATGTGCACCTTTTCGAGTATAAAGTACAAAGATGTCCTTATAAGGGTACTGAGAGTATATTGTTTACATATTTCAAATAGTATTTTGTGTATGTTGTATGTACAGTTCATGGCACACAGTAATGGATACTTGCACATTCACATACTACTCTATTCTGTTCTATTCTACAGTTCATGCACCTGACACACAATAGTCTTAGGATCTGGCTGGTGGGGTTTTAATACAGTTACAGAAGACCTGCCTACTTCTACAGCAGCCAACCCTATGCCAGATGCCCCCTGTTCTGTCTACCAACCAATAATTTGTATCCTAAATTATTTAACACTTTAGTATGGGGAACACATTAACTATGACTTTCGCCTCAAACACTTAATTTACTGCTTATTAATAGCTTTTAAGGTAGTCGTTAGTTGTTAAGTTTAGGTATAGGTAGGATTAAGGGCTTGCAGAAAGAAATAGGGTCATGAAAATAAGGAATTAATAGGGTGCTTCTAAGTAGCCTACTAATAAACAGCCAGTATGCAAGCTAATAAGTACCTAAATGATAGCTGAGAAGTTGTTCATCATACTAATGTGTTACATATTTTTCCTATATTTTACTAATTAAATTTTTTATGATTGGTCCATATATAATCCTACAAACACTTGTGCATTAATAGATTTTATACAATGTAAAAACAACAACAATGCAATAGCACCCAGGTGTTAAAAGCCACTCTATCTGTTCTCACCCGTGAAGTTTCTTTTTCTTGTGTTACATCCTGATTCTGCCCTGACAAACCTAGGCTCTCTGTTTCTTGCTCATTCTTGACAACACAAAAAACTTAAAATTAGTGCAATAATGAAAGAGCACCCCATAAATGAAGATCGTTCCTATATCAGATCGTCAGTGCATGCATACTTAATTGAATTATATTATGCAGAATTGGCAGAGTTAAACATGCTGTAAACGCTGTAAAATCTCAGTTCAACATGATCTTTATTCTTATTTGAAGGGTTTTGATGACATACTTGTTCAAATAAAAGTCGTTATAAAAGAGTTACGGAAAATACACAGAAAATAAGTGAACGTTTGTCCAAGCATCTATTTTCCCTTATAATTTCCATCAAAACTAGCTAATTATTCAACAAGAGAAATAGGCAGAGTTACTCAACATTGTGCAACACAATTCAGATACCACATGCCAACTTACGCTGCTTGACTTTTTCGTAAAAAAGGAGTGAAGAGTTTTTCGCCGCTTTGAACTCATCGCGAGCGCTATGAATGTTGGATACAGCGCGAGACCGCGGATGCGAGCTAGGGCGTGTCATGACGTGACAGAGTGACTGATTGCCATGGAAACGTGAACGTCATGTATAGACTATCTTCTCTTTTAATTTTAAATCATTCTGCATTTATATACGTCGCTCCATTAAAACCTCAACATGTCGTGAACACAACTCTCAATAAAAAGGCGGGGGACGATTGACTTTTTTAAAAGTGGGGGGGACATGTCCCCCGTGTCCCCCGCGTAATCTACGCCCCTGCTACTAGGTGTTTGTACACATGTTTCAGATCTATCCGTGACGATGTAAATATTGTCTTCTGTTACAGTTGTAATCTACACATTCCTAAATTCTCTGTCACGGCTCAAAATCACATCTACTTAAAAAAACGAATAAACTATCTGTAGCTAAGGCTATTAACGATATAAGTATAAATAATATATATATATATTATCGATTATATATATCTATATATATATATATATATTATAAAATATTATATATTTGATGTAAAATGAGCTTACTATTCATATCATTTAAATATTTTAATATCCATTTTATGTTCTTTTAGTTAGATTTGTTATTTCTTTATTCACCCATAGATTTTGCAAGTCTCAACACAAGTACAAAAACACACATAAACAAAAACACTCAGCACAAACACAAACATACAAACAAACACAAATATGTGGCAAAACACAAACATACATGCAAAACGCAACCCAAACCATACACGGGATGCAACACACACACACAAACACACCACCGTTTGCTTAGCTTACTTTTTTTTGATAAAAATGTTTAAGTATTACAGCTGTTTTAAAGCTGAAAGGCTAAACTATTCTATGTTTGACTCCAATTGAAAGAATAAAGATGTTCATTTCTATTGTCTATGCATCAAGGTTTATAGGGATTTTAAGATGTAATTAACGATTCGAGTAATTAAGTTACTTTTAAGTAATTCACTTACTTTTCCAGACAGAGTAATTAGAAAAGTAATTTAAATACAATATTGATGATGTAATTAGTGATTAGTAATTAATTACTTTCTGAAAGTAACTTACCCAACACTGGTTAGGATATTTTTCTTTGACATACGTATTGTTCCAGGACCAGCAAAATATGTTGATACAAGAGCAGATGGTTATCATGATGACTAATGTTACAATTTAAATGTGATATGAATGTTTATATTTTAACACTATATTTTAAAATATAATTTAAAAGAGAGTTTTCGTGGTTTTTGATGGCATGAGTTCACATGAACAGTATAATGGGAGAATATGATTTGTTGTCTTCATATATTAAAGCTCAGCCTTTGCTTCTGCTTTTTGAAGGTTTTAGAATCCTACCTGAATAAGCATAACTGGCCTAAGGCTAAAATTCACTTACTGTATAGGCTATTCATTTCAGCTAAATTAATTTCAAATCTAAAATTACAATTAAAATGTCATGCACAGATTGTTACTTCTGTTGCTCAAAATGCTACAAATTAAGGCAGCTAGGAAGAATGAAAGAATATGTGAATACGTAAACAGACACATGGATTTCATGTTTCATTTATAATTAACTAAAGTCTAATTAATTCATCAGTGTGTATTATCTCATGGATGTACTATCTTTATTTGTAACTATAATTAAGAACAACTTATCTGATGATATCGTAACTGACTGATATTGTGAACTCAGTATTCTCATATTCTCTGCTGTCAGACTGAGGGAGGTTTTTGTACGATGCTGTTTCACTGTGAGCACCCGCTACTGTAAGACCCCATACAGTAATAATCTCCTGCATCCTCAGGCTGGACTCCACCTATGTTCAGTGTGAACTTAAGTCCAGTGTGACTTCCACTGAACCGATCTGGGACTCCAGATTCAACTTGATTTGCTGTGTAGATCAGGAGTTTAGGAGCTTCTCCAGTTTTCTGCAGATACCAGCTCATGTCATCATCAACTCCGCTGGTCCCAGTGCAGCTGATAGAGACAGAATCTCCTGCTTTAACAGACAGAGACTCAGGAGACTGAACCTCTTCGTGAGACACTGAGAGAGAGAGAGAGAGAGAGAGGAGAGAGAGAGAGAGAGCTCAAAAATAAATATTACATTACTTCAGAAGAAACAAAGGCCAGATTTCATCTGCTACATATATACGCTATAAAATTCCAAACAATTCATTCCATAATGTAAAAAATATATTTCTGAACCTTGAGCAAGCAGACCCAGTGTCCCCAGCATTAGAATAAGAGAAACCATTGTTTCTAATGTGTGTGTGTGTGTGTGTCTGTGTCAGTGTCACACACTAATAATCATCAGTGGAGTTTTAAATGCAGTGTTCAGTTAATATGCAAAACACTTTCCAAAACACATTCAGATGCATCCTGGAATTTACCTCAAAAACTATTAAAATACATTTTACAGCGTTTCATTAATTAGCATTAATAAAATAAAAATAGTTTATTTCTAATTTTGACCTGTCTAAGCAAAACTAACCTAAGATAGTGTTTTATTGTGAGTGTTGATGTCAGTGTCAGTTTTAGTGCAGGAGGTTTTTGTACAGCTGGTGATTGGGTTTGTATCACTGTGGCGCACGTTCGGTGGAGGCACCCGACTCTCAGTTGGAAGTAAGTAAATCTATTTCTTTTTCAGCTATTAATTAATTAGTAATAATAAGAACAGGCCAATAAAAGAAGAGTAACTAAAATAAAAAATAGGCTATCTTCAGACAATTTTTTGCCTTATATGACAGCATATACAGTATACGTAAGTCTTCTAAATGGGTTCAAAATAATTACCATAATGACCTTTTTATCTATTTGAGTGGTAAATAAAATATATGCATTTTATAGATTGTTTATGTCCTTCACGTGAAATAGAAATATGTATGTCTAACTCCTGTTTCAGATGCCAGTTACTATAATTAAGTACTGTAAAATGGGGCATTAAACACACATAAAAATCTGGATTGTTAGTGATCAGATTTGACCATGAATCTGAATGTGTAATTATGAACTGAAAATAAATTTCTTTCATTTTTACGTTTTTCATGAGGAGAAAAAAGGGACATAATTTAATGTATAGAGGAACAAAATAAAACACTTACATTTGAGGTAAAATACTTATAAAATAAAAAATGTATTTCTTTTTAAAGTCTGAATATATTGTTCAGAATATAAACCTGAAAAGTAGATCAATCCAATATTTAAATCTAAGTCTCATAGTCATAAATCTTGATTTCTATGAACACTGAATATATTAGTGAATACTGATACTAATGTGTTTTTACAGGCTGTTGAACTTCAGATCTTCTTCACAACTTCAAATTCAACATTAAAATAAATAATAATGTGTTTTTACTTAAAATTCTAAGTTTATTTTGGTTAAGTTGAATATTTGTTATTTAAAAAAAAAAGTTAAGTTTATATAGCTAATTGCAGCATTATTTCAGTGTTGATTAATTTTTTAATTACTTTAATTAATCACTACGTTTAAAAAAAAAATTTCATTGAATGTCACATAAGACGTAAGTGTTGCTTTCAAACTAAGCAGCTATAACTGTAAGTAATACAAGTTTTTAACAAATAATTTAACAATAATTTTAATATATGTTGACAGAAACCATTAAACTTAACATTATCTATATGTGTGATTTCTGGTAAAATATGTGTTTTACGGACTATTGCACTTGCGATCTGCTTGATTAACTCTGAATCTCTTAAAGGGAAGTGAAAGACACTCAGAAAGACTGATAGAGCTGTTTTTCAGAAGAATGAAACATCACAGTTTCCATCTGTGTCTCTCTTTAGCTGCGGCTCGTCCCGCTCTCACAGTGCTGCCTCCCTCCAGAGACGAGCTGCAGCAGGGTAAGGCTACAGTGCTGTGTGTGGCCAGTAAGGGATTCCCCTCTGACTGGAAGCTGAGCTGGAAGGTGGACGGCAGCAGCAGGAGCTCTGGTGTCAATCTGAGTCCCAGTCAGCTGCAGAAGGATGGACTGTACAGCTGGAGCAGCAGCCTGAGCCTCACTGAGAGTGAGTGGAGCAGAGCAACAACCGTCAGCTGTGACGCCACGCACTCATCCCACAATGCAGTCACCAAGAGCCTCGACACACAGCAGTGTAATGACCAGTGAAATACACACACACAGGCCTAAATCAGCCAGTGCTCAGCAACTAATCTTTCATGCTGTTAGTATATTGTTCAGATATGCTTATCTGTTGTAATTCTACAACTGCAATGTTATTAATGTTTTGCTGCCAAATAAATGCATTTTGTCTTAAACGTGGTGCTGAATTACTACAAAAATATGAAATGCTGAAATGTAATATTGTGATGAGCAGCCTAGAGAGTATTTTAATATTGAAAATATCAATTACACCAAAACAGATATTTATTTTAACATTGCATTTTAATCATTATGTTTCCATAAAAAAAATTATTTTAGCTGCATTTAATTAATGAAATATTTTATTTTTTATTATTAGTAGTATTAGTAGTTATTAGTTTATTATTTTTAGTATGTTATTTAAACATCTAAAATAAGATATTTTAAAAATCTCGTTGACAGTAATATGACTTTAATGATCATTTTTAGCTTATTTTAAAGTGTTACTTTAAATATATATTATGAGATGTTGACATAATTTATAAAAATATTTGCAATTAAAAAAGGAAAAAGCACAAGCTTTGCAAAGATAAATACCAACGCCCTGATAATGTGGAAAAATAAGTTTGAACCTTGTGCAAGCAGACCCAGTGTAGCCAGAATTAGTAAAAGAGACATGATTGTGACTCAACACACAGTTTTGTGTGTGAAGCTGTAAACATGCAAAACACTCTCCACACAGACTCCTGTCAGGAAATGTACAGAATGAATTAAGTGGAAGTGGAATAAATGCTGAATGAATCACATTATAAATGTGAACCAGAAAAAATTAGACAGCATTTTAGAAAATCGATTTTACAAAATCTTTTCATATTGTAGATTTTGTTCTGAGAAAAATAGGGTTGTGAAATAAATGATCACATTCCCTAATATTTAATTATTAATAACTAAATCATGGAAGAGCATTCAATTATGCATATACTGGAAGACATTTATATGTAATTAAATCTATGACATTATTAATTTAGTATTGTTTTGTATTTTTATTTAATTACATACAAGTCATTTCTATATACAGGCGTACATTTGGGAAATTATCTATAACATAAATGGGTATGCTGCAGTATCTTACAAAAATATTTAGGTACAAAATTAACTAGAATGTGAAATTAGATAGAATGTGACATTTATTTTCATTTAATTGGTTTTGGCCATGAGCTTTTCTTTATCATCTGTGAGTCAGTGAGGTGAATAATGATCTTCAACATCAACATCTGCAGAAGATCAAAGCTGCAGCGCTGCAGTCTCACACAAGGAGGTTTATGTATGATGATTTTACACTGTGTGAACACCCAGTCTACATTCCCTGAGTCTTTTTTTATACCATGTTCACTCTGACAGTAATAAAGTCCTGAATCTTCAGGCTGGACTCCACTGATGGTCAGAGTAAAATCCGTGTGGTTTCCACTTTCACTGCCACTGAATCTAGAAGAAACACCTGAAGCTCTGTCTGATGTGTAATAGATCAGGAGTTTAGGAGCTTCTCCAGGAATCTGATGGTACCAGTGCATGCAATACTGAGAGGTATCTTTTTTAACACAGTATACTGCTGGTTTATGATTACACTGAATAGTGACAGTCTGATCAGGCTTCACTGTTTGATCTTCAGATTGAGTCAAAATCTGCCCCACAGAACCTGAAGAGACACAGAAAACACATCATACACTCTAAAAAATGCTGGGTTAAATACAACCCAGTGCTGGGTAAAATAGGGACAAACCAAGCAATTGGGTTGTTTTGACCCAGCGGTTGGGTTACTACCCAGAAGGTTGGGTTAAACATTTAACCCAACCGCTGGGTCAAAAGAGCCCAATTGCTGGGTTTGTCCCTATTTAACCCAGCATTTTTTAGAGTGTACATATCAAAACACACAAGTTAAAGTGCAACAACAAAGAAAGAATATGTGTTTGTAAATGTATACAGAATTAACATGAAATTAAGTCTAAACTATATCTTGATCTCAACACGTGTGTAGTAAATCAGATAATATTATGCATTTTTATTTACTTACTGCAGGTGCAAGTTGTGAGCATCCAAATAATGACAGATACTAAAGTCATGTTTGCTTTAGCATCTGTTATCATGAACGAGAGCTGTCAATAATAACATCATAAAGCCACAGAACCATAGATCTATAAAGACCTCCAGAGCACTGAAGCATGCAGTTCAATGCAAAGCAGCCTTCTGCCCACAATGAAGCTAAATTGATCAAAAGTGACAATAAAGACATTTATAATGTTACCAGTGATTTCTATTTTAAATAAATGCTGTTCTTTTGAACTTACTATTCATTAAATAATTCTAAAAATAATTCTTTAAAAGAAATGTATAATAATCCAGACATGTTTCTTGAGCACCAAATCATATTAATTAAAATGTTAATAGCATAATAATGAATTGCATTTCACAATATTTCTGTCTTTACTGTATTTTTAACAAATAAATGCAGCCTTGGTGAGATGATCTTTCAAAAACATCAAACAACCTTACTGACCCCAAACTTTTAAACAGACAGTGTATTTTTTCCAGGATGCATCTGAATGTGAGTATTTTGCATATTAACTGAACACGGTGCTTAAAACTCCACTGATGATTATTAGTGTGTGACACTGACATACACATAAGAAACATGCTTTCTCTTATGCTGGGACACGGGTCTGCTTGCTCAATTAATAATAAATGATTAACACTTTTATTTTTATTTTTATTTAGTTGAATAGTTTTATAGTATACACATGAAGAGGTTCAGTCTGCTGAAGCAGGAGTTTCTGTCTGACAGCTGCACTGGGACCAGTCGATTACAAGATGACATGAACTGGAATCTGCTGAAACCTGGAGAAGCTCCTAAATGTCTCATTTACTCAACGAGTGAACATGCATCTGGAGTCCCAGATCGGTTCAGTGGAAGTGGATCTGAACCTGATTTCACACTGAACATACGTGGAGTCCAGCCTGAGGATGCAGGAGTTTATTACAGTGACAGGTTCACAGCATGAAATAGCATCATACAAAAACCACACTAAAAGTTCACAATATCAGTCAGTTCAGACAGAAGTAGATCAATTCTCATACTTGTCTTATGAATTAACCTATATATACAATACACAATGATGACTGAATAAGACTTACCCACTAGTTAGTTCAGTATAAATTAAATATGACATCCATATTCTGTGTGTTTCTGTGAACAAATTACACATTTTCGCATTCATTCCTTCTTTGTTTCAAACCTGAAATACTAATGATGATTTTGAATAATATTTAAAGCAGTAGTTAAGATTTGCTGAAGTAAATTGGGTTTGTATCACTGTGGGACACATTCGACACACAGCAGTGCGATGATGATCAGTGAAATACACACACTGACATGTTTGTCTTACTAATGGACAAACTGCTGTGTACCAATTTGTTTTTTATGTTAATCCTTCTTACAGCTTTAACACATAACGCGAATTTCTAATAAAAGTGTGTTCTTTTATCGTTTTTATTTTTGCCAAATAAAAGCTTTTTAAATGATTAATTGTGTATTATTATTTTGTCCTTATTTAGTCTTATTTCATTCCTTTGCCATACCATTTAATTAATTTTATTTTCATTTTATTAGTTTACATGCTTTTATCATTCATATGAATGAGTTGAGCATCAACATCACAAGAAAATAAACAGCTTATATATTTCATTTTGAATGCAAGGGAAACCCTGTTCTGGTTGTTAACAAACACAAAATAAAACAAAATATGTGACCCTGGACCACAAAACCAGTCTTAAGTCGCTGGGGTATATTTGTAGCAATAGCCAAAAATACATATGGGTCAAAATTATTGATTTTTCTTTTATGCCAAAAATCATTAGGATATTAAGTAAAGATCATGTTCCATCAAGATATTTTGTAAATTTCCTACTGTAACTATATTAAAACTTTTTGATTAGTAATATGCATTGCTAAGAACTTCATTTGGACAACTTTAAAGGTGATTTTCTCAATATTTAGATTTTTTTGCACCCTCAGATTCCAGATTTTCAAATAGTTGTCTCTCGGCCAAATATTGTCCTATCCTAACAAACCATACATCAATTGAAAGCTTATTCAACTTTCAGGTGATGTAATCTCAATTTTGAAAAACTGACCCTTATGACTGGTTTTGTGGTCCAGGGTCACATATGGATTCTGGCTTATTTCATACTGAACTGGGCTATTTACATTGTTTAGTTAAAGCATGCATTTAAGAAGTTGCTTTGGCCATGGTGAGTTTGCTTTCATCAAGTTTGGATGAGTTTTATTGGACTGTACTTCAAGTGGAAACTTGACCGAAATATTTTGATTTATTATTAATAAGGTAGAATGTGTTGAGGAGTGTGTGACAATAATGAACATCGACAGTTCAGCAGCCTTAAAGAGTCTCTGTGTTTATGTGTATTTGTGTGGTGTGAATAATGATCTTCAACATCAACATCTGTAGAAGCTCAAAGCTGCAGCGCTGCAGTCTCACACAAGGAGGTTTATGTATGATGATTTTACACTGTGTGGACACCCAGTCTGTTGTGCAGACTCCCTTGTTATATCTGTTTACTCTGACAGTAATAAAGTCCTGAATCTTCAGGCTGGACTCCTCTGATGGTCAGAGTAAAATCTGTGTCCCTTCCACTGCCACTGAATCTAGAAGAAACACCTGAAGCTCTGTCTGATGTGTAAGAGATCAGGAGTTTAGGAGCTTCTCCAGGAATCTGATGGTACCAGTGCATGCTATATTGAGGGGTATCCTTTTTCCAACAGTATACTGGTTGTTTATGATTACACTGAATAGTGACAGTCTGATCAGGCTTCACAGTTTGATCTTCAGATTGAGTCAGAATTTGCCCCACAGAACCTGAAGAGATATAGACAGAAAATACTGTAAGCAACAATACTATTGGCACATGTAAAAGTCTAACACTTTATAGTTATAATGTATCTGCCAGACTGGGATGCAATAAGTCCTACTCTTGCATTACAAGGACTAAGTATGGTGTTGCATATTTTGCATACTGAACACTACTAATTAACGATAATATAGACTCTGACTTGAAGATTAAAACAAAGCTAAACTTTAACATTTACATTTACATGCTAAGGTCAAAAATATGAATATAATTTATCAATATATTTTCAGTATTTACATGAAGTAAAGTACAGATCTGGTCTTAATTTCTAGATTGACTGACAATATGAATTTCAATATACTTACTGCAGATGCAGGTTAGGTGTGTCCAAATAATTACAAATATTAAATTCCTGTTTGCTTTAGGATCTGTTATCAAGAAGGCAAGCTATAAATATCTACAAAGACCTCCAGAGCACTGAAGCATACAGTTCAATGCAGTGTCTTCACAATGTAAATGTTCTTTCTGAGAACAAGAACCTCTCGTACTGTCTTACGTTTTTTTTGACACTTTCAGAATTCTTACAATCTCAGTTACTGGTCAATAAATAGTATTAATTATTCACTCATAAAGACAGTCAGTTGTATCCACATATCAGTTTAACCTGCAGAATGTTATGTTGTAATCTAGGGTTAGAATATGGTTCTGTGACATACGTATTGTTCCAGAACCAACACATGATATTATGACTAATATTATTATTTAAATGTGATATGAATGCTTATATTTTTTAATCACTGCATTTAAAATAGAATTTAAAAGAGAATTTTCATGTTTTTTGTATAATGTGAGAATATGATTTGTTGTCTTCATGCTGCATATAATAATGCTCACATCAGCATTTGCTGCTGCTTTTTGAAGGTTTTACGATCCTACCATCTGTGAATTTAAACATAACTGGAGTAAGACTAAAATTCACTTATTGTATAGGCTATTCATTTCAGCTGAATTCATTTCAAATCTAAAATTACAATTAAAATGTCAAAGACTGATTGTTACTTCTGTTGTTCTAAATGCTACAAATTAGGGCAGCTACAAGGATACTGAAACAGACACATGAATTTCATGTTTCATTTATAATTAACTAAAAACGATCAAACAACGCAAAGCACAAATTAAAATAACATAAAATGAATTCCAAACAATTAATTCCATAATGTTGAAAATATATTTCTATACCTTGAGCAAGCAGACCCAGTGTCCCCAGCATTAGTATAAGAGAAACCATTTGTTGTGTTGTGTTGTGTGTGTGTGTGTGTGTGTGTGTGTGTGTGTGTGTGTGTGTGTGGTGGGTGTGTATGGTGTTTGTGTGTGTGTGTGTGTCAGTGTCAGTGGAGTATTTATATGGCGCAGTGCGTTAAAATGCAAAACACTTTCAAAAACACATTAAGATGCATCCTGGAATTTACCTCAAAAACTATCAAAATACATTTTGCAGCATTTAATTAATTGACATTAATAAAATAAAAATAGTTCATTTCTAATTTTGACCTGTCTAAGCAAAACTAACCTAAGATACAGTGTATTATTGTGAGTGTTGATGTCAGTGTCAGTTTTAGTGCAGGAGGTTTTTGTACAGCTGGTGATTGGGTTTGTATCACTGTGGTACACGTTCGGTGGAGGCACCCGACTCTCAGTTGGAAGTAAGTACATCTATTTCTATTTCTATTTCTATTAATTAATTGGTTAGTAATAATAAGATGAAAAACAGACCAATAGAAGAAGAGTAACTAAAATAAAAAAATAGGCCATCCTCTGAAATTGTTTTAGCCTTGTGTGACTGCATATACTTATGTCTTCTAAACGGGTTCAAATTAATTTACCTTTTTATCTGTTTGAGTGGTAAATAAAGTATATGCATTTTATAAATTGTGTTTACGTACTTCACGTGAAATAGAAATATGTCTAACTACTGCCAGATGTCAGTTACTATATAAGTACTGTAAAATGGGGCATTAAACACATAAAAATTCGTATTGTTAATGATCAGAATTGACCATGAATCTGAATGCGTAATTACGAATGAGAATCGTTACAATAAATTTCTTTCATTTTTATGTTTTTCATGAGGAGAAAAAAGGGACATTGTTTAATGTATAGAGGAACAAAATAAAACATCTAAATTTTAGGTGAAATACGTAAATAATACAGAATTATTTTCTTTTTAATGTCTGAATATATTGTTCAGAATATAAACCTGAAAGGTAGATATAAATCCAATATATAAATTTGTCTTATTTAGTCATACATCTTTGTTTTTTTATGAACACCGAATATATTAGTATGAATACTGATACTGCTTTTACAGACTTTTGAACTTCAGATCTGCTTCACAACTTCAAATTCAACAAAAAAAATTCTAAATTTAGCGTTCATGTTTTACTTAAAATTATAAGTTTAGTTTGGTTAAGTTGGATATTTATGTTATCTCAAAAAACATTAAATTGATATAACTAACTGCAGCATTATTTTACAGTGTTGATTAAGTTTTTTAATTACTTTTTTTCATTGAAATGTCACATGAGACAGAAATTTATTTTCTTCTGGTAAGTAGTATCTGTAAGTAGGCTACAGTAGGTTTTTACAAATAATTTAACAATAATTTGAATAAGATGACAGAAACCATATAACATTATATAATTAATAAATTGTTTTAAATGTAAAGATTTATGTGTGATTGCTGGTAAAATGTGTATTTTACGGACTATTGCACTTGAGATCTGCTTGATTAACTCTAAATCTCTTAAAGGGAAGTGAAAGACACTCAGAAAGACTGATAGAGCTGTTTTTCAGAAGAATGAAACATCACAGTTTCCATCTGTGTCTCTCTTTAGCTGCGGCTCGTCCCGCTCTCACAGTGCTGCCTCCCTCCAGAGACGAGCTGCAGCAGGGTAAGGCTACAGTGCTGTGTGTGGCCAGTAAGGGATTCCCCTCTGACTGGAAGCTGAGCTGGAAGGTGGACGGCAGCAGCAGGAGCTCTGGTGTCAATCTGAGTCCCAGTCAGCTGCAGAAGGATGGACTGTACAGCTGGAGCAGCAGCCTGAGCCTCACTGAGAGTGAGTGGAGCAGAGCAACAACCATCAGTTGTGACGCCACGCACCCGTCCCACAATGCAGTGACCAACAGCCTCAACACACAGCAGTGCAATGACCAGTGAAATACACACACAACACAAAAACACACAGATTATAGGCATGCATAATCATTTGTGCACTCACACACAGTCTTAATAAAGAACAAACATCACTGTTTTCCAATTTGCTTTGTATGTTAATCTTTTTAAAGCCTGTTTAACACATATGACCAATTAAGCTTTCTTGAATTTTTTGCCAATTAAAAGCTTTATGAATCATTCATTGTTTGAATTATTATTTTGTCCTTAATTCATTTGATTTGTCCCCTTGCTACAGTATTTAATTAATTTTATTTTGATGTTATTATTTTAGGTACTTTTATCATTTATGGAGTTCACAAGAAAATAAACTGCTTATAGATTTCATTTTTCACATACCAGGGAAAACCTTTTGTGCTTGCTCCAAACAAAAACAAAACAAAACAACAAAAAATGGGTTCGTGGACTAATCATGAAAAGTTGCTTTGGCCACAGTGAGCTTTCTTTCATCAAGGTTGGGTGGATTGCGTTGGATTGTAGTTCATGTGGAAATCTGATTGAGACATTCTGATGTTAATTATTAATAGAATATGTAACCTGTGTTGAGTGTGTGACAATAATGGATATCAACAGTTCAGTAGCCTTTAAGAGTCTCTGTGTATGTTTGTGTGTAAAGTCCGTGAGGACCTCTATGCTGCTGCGCTGCTGTCTCACCCGAGTAAGTTTTTGTACAATGATTTTACACTGTGTGAACACCCAATCTGGGTTCTTTAAATCTCCGTCCTACTGTTGTTTTACTCTCTGACAGTAATAATCTCCTGTGTCTTCAGGCTGGACTCCACTGATGGTCAGAGTAAAATCCGTGTGGTTTCCACTTTCACTGCCACTGAATCTAGAAGAAACACCTGAAGCTCTGTCTGATGTGTGATAGATCAGAGTTTAGGAGCTTCTCCAGGAATCTGATGGTACCAGTGCATGCAATACTGAGAGGTATCTTTTTTAATACAGTTTACTGCTGGTATATGATTACACTGAATAGTGACAGTCTGATCAGACTTCACTGTTTGATCTTCAGATTGAGTCCCAATCTGCCCCACAGAAGCTGAAGAACCAGAAAACACTGTAAAATAATATAAAACTGATAAGCACATTTAAAGTCTCACACTGCCAGGCTGAGCAAACAATGTTTCTTACTGTTGCACTACAAGGACTAAGAATTTTGTACGTCTATCAGAATGTCACATCTGCTTGTTAACCACTAGATGTATACAGTTCTGTGTTATTGTCTTTAGGGTTAAAACATTTAAAAGGATAAATGTAAGAATATGTTTGGTTACAAACAGAGCCAGAATATGTTTATTCAAATTTCATTCATACTGAACTAACTAGTGAGTAAGACTAATTATGATATTGCTATTGTGAACTCAGCATTCGCATATTTTCAGTGTGTCAGACTGAGGGAGGTTTTTGTACGATGCTGTTTCACTGTGTGCACCTGCCACTATAAGCCCCCATACAGTAATAAACTCCTGCATCCTCAGGCTGGACTCCACGTATGTTCAGTGTGAAATCAGGTTCAGATCCACTTCCACTGAAACGATCTGGGACTCCAGATTCAAGTTCACTGGCTGTGTAGATCAGGAGTTTAGGAGCTTCTCCAGTTTTCTGCAGATACCAGCTCATGTCATCATCAACTCCGCTGGTCCCAGTGCAGCTGATAGAGACAGAATCTCCTGCTTTAACAGATAGAGACTCAGGAGACTGAACCTCTTCATGAGACACTGAGAGAGACAACAAAAACAAAAACAGTCACATTTATGTCTGTTATAAAACCATTAAACTAAATACACTACAAAATAAAAAGCAAAGCACACATTCAAATTTTTAAATAAATTCCACAGGTTTTGTCAATGTAAAAATATATTTTTGTACCTTGAGCAAGTGTCCACAGCATCAGAATAAGAGAAATCATTGTTTCACACATGTTGGTGTCACACACTAATAATCATCAGTGGAGTTTTAAGCGCAGTGTTCAGTTAATATGCAAAACACTTGCAAAAACACATTCAGATGCATCCTGGAATTTACCTCAAAAACAATACAAATACATTTTGCGGCATTTTATTTATTAACAATTTATTTATATTTTTGACGTGAATGAATTAAAATGTATTAGAAGTTTTAGTGTCAGTCTTAAGAGCAGTGTCAGTGTTATTGTGAGTGTTGATGTCAGTGTCAGTTTTAGTGCAGGAGGTTTTTGTACAGCTGTTGATTGGGTTTGTATCACTGTGGTGGACTTTCGGTGGAGGCACTCGACTCTCAGTTGGAAGTAAGTAAATCTCTTTCTATTTTACAAAATATTTATATAAAAAAAGAAAACCACAGAACAAGAGATATGAGACCAAACTAGGATTTAAATTTTTTTTTACAATGTGTAACATGACCACAGTCAATAATTTATCTAAATGGTAAATTATAATTTAATTTGTGTGTCACATGGGAAATATACCTTACTCTTGTTTCAGATGTCAGTTACATTACTCTATAAATGGACACTAAACAAATATAAAAATCTAAATATATTGTTAAATATCAAATTATAAATCTAAATGTCTAATGATTCGTTGTGTAACGAAAATGTTTTTTTTCTTTTATACTTGGATATTTTAATAAAGAAACAAAACACAAAATCTTAATTTTCTGTGAAATATTTATTGAATAAAACAAAATAAATGTATTTTTAAATTCGGAGTATGCTATTACAAATCAGAATCTGAGAGCCAGATGTTTAAAATCAGATATATGTACATTTTAGTCTGATATAGTTATACATCTTGTTTTTTTTACACTAACCTAATACATTAGCCAACTAACAATGAACAATACATTTCATATGTTAATCATTCAAATGTATGTTAGTTAATAAAACAGTAACAGTTAGTTGATAGTTCATGTTAGCTCAGATCCATTAAATACTTTTTTACAAAACTTTTTTATTTAAGTATATGTTGAATTTAACATTAACTAAGATTAATAAATGCTTTCAACTAACCAGTGTTAGTTTGTGTTAATTATAGTTTAAGGTTCAGGTGAACAAATTAAACCTTATTAAGTCTTACCATATATTATAATGAATACTGATTATCTAAAATCTGAATATTATGAGTCAGTAAATGTGTTTTTATGGACTGTTACACTCAGATCTGCTTGATTAACTCTGAATCTCTTAAAGGGAAGTGAAAGACACTCAGAAAGACTGATAGAGCTGTTTTTCAGAAGAATGAAACATCACAGTTTCCATCTGTGTCTCTCTTTAGCTGCGGCTCGTCCCGCTCTCACAGTGCTGCCTCCCTCCAGAGACGAGCTGCAGCAGGGTAAGGCTACAGTGCTGTGTGTGGCCAGTAAGGGATTCCCCTCTGACTGGAAGCTGAGCTGGAAGGTGGACGGCAGCAGCAGGAGCTCTGGTGTCAATCTGAGTCCCAGTCAGCTGCAGAAGGATGGACTGTACAGCTGGAGCAGCAGCCTGAGCCTCACTGAGAGTGAGTGGAGCAGAGCAACAACCATCAGTTGTGACGCCACGCACCCGTCCCACAATGCAGTCACCAAGAGCCTCAACACACAGCAGTGCAATGACCAGTGAAATACACACACAACACAAAAACACATAGATTATAGGCATGCATAATCATTTGTGCACTCACACACAGTCTTAATAAAGAACAAACATCACTGTTTTCCTATTTGCTTTGTATGTTAATCTTTTAAAAGCCTGTTTAACACATATAACCAATTATGTTTACTTGAATTTTTTGCCAAATAAAAGCTTTATGAATCATTCATTGTTTGAATTATTATTTTGTCCTTAATTCATTTGATTTGTTCCCTTGCTACAGTATTTAATTCATTTTATTTTGATGTTATTGTTTTAGGTACTTTTATCATTTATGGAGTTCACAAGAAAATAAACTGCTTATAGATTTCATTTTTCACATACCAGGGAAAACTTTTTGTGCTTGCTCCAAACAAAAACAAAACAAAACAACAAAAAATGGGTTCGTGGACTAATCATGAAAAGTTGCTTTGGCCACAGTGAGCTTTCTTTCATCAAGGTTGGGTGGATTGCGTTGGATTGTAGTTCATGTGGAAATCTGATTGAGACATTCTGATGTTAATTATTAATAGAATATGTAACCTGTGTTGAGTGTGTGACAATAATGGATATCAACAGTTCAGTAGCCTTTAAGAGTCTCTGTGTATGTTTGTGTGTAAAGTCCGTGAGGACCTCTATGCTGCTGCGCTGCTGTCTCACCCGAGTAGGTTTTTGTACAATGATTTTACACTGTGTGAACACCCAATCTGGGTTCTTTAAATCTCCTGTCCTACTGTGTTTACTCTGACAGTAATAAACTCCTGAATCTTCAGGCTGGACTCCACTGATGGTCAGAGTAAAATCCATGTGGTTTCCACTTTCACTGCCACTGAATCTAGAAGAAACACCTGAAGCTCTGTCTGATGTGTAAGAGATCAGGAGTTTAGGAGCTTCTCCAGGAATCTGATGGTACCAGTGCATGCCAAATTGAGAGGTACTATCTTTTTAACACTGTTCACTGCTGGTTTAAGATTACAGTGAATAGTGACAGTCTGATCAGGCTTCACTGTTTGATCTTCAGATTGAGTCCCAATCTGCCCCACAGAACCTGAAGAGACACAGAAAACAGAATAATATAAAACTGATAAGCACATTTAAAGTCTCCCACTGCCAGGCTGAGCAAACCATGTTTCTTACTGTTGCACTACAAGGACTAAGAATTTTTCACATTTAGTTGATCATACACAATGTGAATAAAGGACTTGATGAATTATACAAATTTCTTACTCCAGATGCAGGGTATGAGCATCCAAATAATGAAGCCTATCAAAGTCATGTTTGCTTTAGGATCTGTTATTATGAAGGAGAGCTGTCAGTCATAATCATCAAAAGTCACAGATCTATAAAGACCTTCTGAGAACTGTAGCATGCAGTTTAATGCAAAGCATCTTCAAAATGTAAATGCTCTTTCTGAGAACAAGAGCCTCTCATACTGTCAAAGAAAAAAAAAATTCTAATATTATTGTTCTGCTGTAACACTGGGGCTTACGGAGTTGGTGTAGATTCATTGTGCGGTGTAAAAAATGTAAATGCACATCTAACTTTGACAATATTTTCCAGAGGCTTCGGTCACCAGAAACATTTTGGGAAGATATATTTTCAGAGTTGAATCCGGTTACACAATATTACAAGTCTGACACATATCTTGATAAATATGTGATCATATGAGCTATTACCCTCTCACCTTCACGCGAGAATCATACCCCTAGACCAGGGATCCTTAAACCTTGCTCACGGGATCCACTTTCCTGCACAGTTTAGCACTAACCCTAATCAAACACACCCGAGCATGCTAATCAATGTCTTCAGGATCAGTGGTTCCCAATCCTGGTCCTGGAGAACCCCCAACACAGCACGTTTTTGGTGTCTCTCTTATCTGACACTCACATTTGAGGTCTTGGAGTCTTCACTAATGAGCTGATGAGTTGAATCAGGTGTGCTTAAATAGGGAGACATCTCAAATGTGCAGTGTTGGGGTTCTCCAGGCCCAGGAGTTGGGACCACTGTTTTCAGGCTCCATTAGAATCAAGGTGTGTGAGTTTGAGTAATGTTGGAGCTAAACTCTGTAGCGCATTGGCCCTCCAAGGCAAGATTTGAGGAACCCTGCCCTAGACCAACGAGCCAGTTGAAGCTACACCTTAACGCAGTGATTCCCAACCCTGGTCCTGGAGGCACCCCAACACTGCACATTTTGCATGTCTCCTTTCTCTGCCGCACCAATTTCAGGTCTTGAAGTCTCTACTAATGAGCTGACGACCTGAATCAGGTGTGTTTGATTAAGGAGACATGCAAAACATGCAGTGTTGGGGTGCCTCCAGGACCAGGGTTGGGAACCACTGCCTTAAGGTAAAGTCCTGTGAACTTTCTGCACTGCTGACATCAAGCAGAATATGAAGTTATACTGTAACTGGTCTATTACAAGACCAGTAATCATGCAGTCAGCCCTTGTCCTATTTCAGAACAAAACAGCACACGTTTTAAACATTTATTAAGGTATTCTGTCTGATAAAGCTTAACTCACGTTTTAGAGCAGTAGTAGGTAGCCTAATCTATCGGTTTTTCCCTTGAGCCAAGTTTGATCGATTTTCATTTATTTATTTTTAAATCATACCTGGTATGCCTGAACCACGTTGGCGGTCACGTTAACAACTCGGTTATGCTATGAAAATAATATTTTAATTCAGCAACACCGTTTAGCCTATGTCTAAAGTCCTTTGTAAATGACTAACGTAGACCAGCTACCCTAAGATATTTCCAAGAATATATTCGTAGTCATATTTTGATGTCATTCAGTTTTGGACATCAATCTGTTTACTTATTTGCAGTCTTTCAAACACTGCTATAATGTCGCAAACTAATTGCTACTTTGCTGGTATTATTCTAATTTGTTCTAAAGGGCACATCTGTAACTCGAGGTTTATGCCAGCAGATGGCGCTATTAATCAGTAGTTTTTTTGTTTTTTTTTACAGTCTATGGTAGACGCCACCAAAATAAGCACCCCAAACGCACTGTATAGGTGATCCTATGCAACGTGGCTCACCATTCTACCCTAAAGTGAAGTCCAAGTATGGTGACCCATACTCGGAATTAGTGCTCTGCATTTCATGCCCGGGGAGCAGTTGGGGGTTCGGTGCCTTGCTCAAGGGCACCTCAGTTGTGGTATTGAAGTGAAGGTGGGAGAGAGCGCTGTACATTCACTCCCCCCACGAGACTTGTCCGACTCTAACCATTAGGCCACGACATCAGTTCACACTCAACCTCACCCATGAGACACACAAACCCACAAAGCCTTTTGGGTTATGTCACAGAACCGACTCTCAGATAACAATTAGCATGACTTCCCCCTATAGAGCCGCAGTCCTGCAGAGTTCAGCTCCAACCCTAATCAAACACACCTGAACAAGCTAATCAATGTCTTCAGGATTACTAAGGTTATAGGCAGGTGAGTTTTTTTTTCAGGGTTGGAACTGAACTCTGCACGACTGCGGCTCTCTAGGACCGAACTTACCTACCGGGTCCAGGGGGTTGTGAACATTCACCGTAAGGGTAGGAGAGGTTCCAGGTTCAAATCCCAGACGATCTCGCTTTTGCATAATAATCTATCTAATCTAATTTTATCTAACTAGCCTATATATCATCTATCTATCTACCCTTAAACTGATAAGCTTCAACCTTTTAAAGAATATATTTATTATTAATACAATACTTGCACCGGATGTAATCTTAATGATCGTTGAGATCTCCTGGGACATTCTCCTGTGCACTCCTCGCATAATCTAAGGCACACTCTTATTATAGCATTGCTGAAACACTGTGACCAATATAGTAAATAAAGACACACAAGACGATTATTAAGTTACAATAATAGTAGAACTATCACTACACTGATTATTAAAAGTTATGCATTTGTGACAAAAATGAAAACACAATATAAGCTAAAAATATTTCACACTGGTACAAGTCGAGAGGGAATATGCATAATTTGCACTTTATGCACAACATCTTCATTCTGTTTTGGAGCGCACCACATTTATATAGTCATAGATGGTGTTTTAATACAGTGTTAGATCTACTACCTCTCCTTAGGCTCCACATACTTAGAAGAGCGTGACTATTTCCATGTTTCTAATAGACAAAGCTGCATATGAGCCAAACACGCATGTGAAATAATCTCCAGTCACCTGTGTTAAAAAAAATACTAATAATAAAAACTACCAAAACGGCATAATCAAGGCTGGGGAAGTTGATTTCACATTCATGTTTGGCATTTTATCACTGTGAGCCACACAACAGCACAAGTCTGATGAAAAGAAGCATCATCCAAACACTTCGAGCTCAAATTGGACGGAACTAATCAGCGTTCACACTTATGTATTCCAGTTAGAACATTCTTCGTTTTCAGGCATCCTTGTCTAACTCATGCAGGCTAGAACGGTGACTAAATTACTAAATCTAACATGTGATGAAAAGCCAACCGCAATCCCTGACACTGAATGAGTAAAGCTTGTACTTTTCGTAACAATTTACAAAATCGATTTACGTATAAAGCGGCAAGGAAGCGATAACATAAGATAAGGCAGATCAAAGTCGTAGCTAACATCTGAGATGAAAACACGTTCTTAAAGCATTCACGTAAGTTAAACAGCATGAATCGTATGTAAAAAATAAAAAAGCTGCTTGTGTGGTATCAAAGTGATTGACAATCGCAGTGTGCATTGTACACACTCTCGTCCTAGGCGCGTGTGGTTCTAGCTCAGCAGTATAACAGTCAGCTGTCAGAGTTAGCACACAAAACCATAGCTTAGTCTTGCTGGGCCAGTGTTGGAAGGGTAACAAGGCGGACGTCAGAGACAGACAGGAGACTGCTGAAGTAGCGCCGCAGGTAACCGTACACCGGCCTTTTGCAAAACTGGCACGGGAGATAATCTCCTCACCACATTATGTCACGCAGCCCCGGAGGATTACAGACACGCCTGTGAGACGTGACTTCGCAAAGTCCTCTATGGAAGGCCAAAAGTGCCAAAAACACATGAATTTTTACACATCAACAACATGTTAAATACGCATATTTAATCTGTTGTTGACGTGTTAAAATTCACGTTTTTGGCCCTTTTGGCCTTCCATAGTCCTCAAGCGTGTACGTGAATGTCCCTGCACACGCTCAGTCCGGGCCTGGCCTATCACTTTTAGGGGTTTAACATGGCTCAAGAACAGCACAGTGATTTGAAAAGGCAGTTACTATACTAATAGCTAAGGGCTATACTAATAGCTAGGTACGTTTGCAAAGTAACACGACCTGGAGTCAGTGTAGGAAACGAATAACAACCCTCTTGAATTGTGCTCAGGGTGGGATACACCATACCAGAGAGGCCTGGGTCAAGTTTCAGTGGCCTTTTAAGGCCCGAGTCAAGTTTTTGATGGTTCCAAATATAAACTATGCACAATCAATATGGCATTTCAGCGCCGGGAGCGAAATACGTGCCTCCTGACAGGTAAAAATAGCAAATTCAGTGGACTCAAACAAGCCATTGTCTTCCTAAACAGAACAAGTGATCTGGATTAAAATGATATGGATAATTCTCAAAAGATCATGGTTAATTATTAACCCTTGCGCCCTAAACTCTGATTTCTACGTTCTGCTAATTCAAATTTAAAGGGACAATTTACTCAAAATAAAAAATTCTTATCTGTATGACTCTGTAGTCAAAATGCTGTTTTGGACCCCATTGACTTTCACTGTAAGGACAAAAACATTCTTCAAAATATCTTATTTTGTGTCCCACTGAAAAACGGAAGTCATACACGTTTGGAACAATGATCAGGATGACCATTTTGACAAATGATGACAAATGTAATTTTTTGGGCAAACTGTCCCTTTAAACTATGGTGCGACTCTGTGGCATAATGTAATTTATGACAGAAATACTTGTCTGACAGTTTGGAAACAAACTTAATATTGAATATGGTGATTGAAATCCACTTATAAAGCAAGCTCATTGAGAAAAATGGAGTTTCATTATAAGCACGTGACTATCGACACACTTTTTGTTTTTCAAAGCACATTTTCTGTAGTGTGACAGATGAAGCTCGTCGATGGAGCTTAAGTTATATTTAACCCAGAACATTCCTTTAAGGCAAAGCTTGATTAGAACTCCAAACGTTACTAATTCTTATGCTGGTAAAGCACAGCAATCAAGTATAATTTATTGAAGTGCAAGTCTGCTACCCCTTGCGGCTAGTCCGTCCTCACTGACATGGAGATAGCCATGTATGAAAGACCGGATTACATTATTTAGCTGAGGATGTGTCACCTCACACGGTCATTACTGTCATCGGCGCTGCACTAATCCCATCATTACACAGGGAATCCCCAGGAAGAGTTTAGAAGAGGACAAAAAACAAAACCGTGAACTGTAGGAGGAAGGCAAATGGGTAACAGTTGTTGTGGTAAGCTCAGGATGAAGCGGATCACCTGCTTTCAGCTTGAGAGTGCAAAATGTTCAGGTAGGAAATAACAATACATATCAATCGTCATCAAGTAACTTTTAGCAAAGCAAGTCCTCGCAGACACACCACATGAAACGACCGTCCCGATTCGTTCAGTTTATGGGGGGGTCTAATGTCATGTCCTGAATGATGAAAAGGTCTTGATTTAAATGAAATTTCATGAATATCACCACAGAGACTGAGAGAAAAAAAAAAACCCGGCACCCTTGTCTAAACCAAAGGACAGGGTGTCCGGGAAGTTGATCTTGTCCCATAATTATTCCCAACCGTTTCCATGCTAATCCCAGAGCAGTGGGTCATGCCCGTGGGTTGCGTCAGCTTATTGTGAAAATGACTGGAAATTATTATTTTAAAAAAGCATCCAGTTTCTCAGTTACGTTTATTTGTGTGTGTGTTGTCCGTTAGGATCAGGAGGGGGGTCATAAGGCCACCATGGTGCAGGGGTGTTTGAGTTTGCAGGGCAGGACGCCCCTGTTGAGCTGGTAGAACTCTACCAGATGGATCAGGTCTGTGAACTTGGTAGAGCCATCATCAAGGCTAAAAAAAACCTGTCCCTCCCCCCCAAACTGCCAGAGAGAAAGAAATGAGAATAAGATAGATTTTTAAATCACTGAATCAATTTTTAAATCATAAACTCTCCTGTCAAGCAGACAATCAAATGTGGCATAATGTTAAGGTGATTGGGTGATTGTGATTAAACTAAGCAAAATTCCATTCACAATTATTTTACATACTTTATATTATTTATATTTTTATATATAGTTCAAAACTAAAACATTCAGCATTTTATATAAATAATATTAGAATTTTTCTTATATTTTATATTATACTGTAACTTGTGTTACTAATATAAATATTTACATCACTATCCAGATTTTACCATAATCATAAAACATGTATAAAGTTATTAACACTAAATTAAATGTGATTTACTAAGTACCAGGGCCTAATATTATAATTAACAAAAACATTTATATTAATATTTCCTTTAATAAATCATGCCTCATTTTCACTACAAAAATTTTTTATAGACTGCAAATTCACTAACATGCACAGAATATAAATATATTAATATACAATATTTTATATATATAAAAATTAGTTTTAACAAAACTTTAACTTTTAAATTTATTTTTAAAATAAATGTAACCTAAAAAAGTTTTTAAATCTAAATTCTCACGTACCTCTCTCAATCACTGACCGTAATCGCTGTAAATTACACCTTTTATAAGTATAAGGTAACATGACAAAAAAAATAGCAGTTTGCCCTGATCTTTATTCTTGTATAAGCATTAATACATGCAATAGGGTGGTTTGTATTGAGTGTTTATTAGGGACTCACAGGTAAAATCTGGAAGTGTTTAATCTTCTGATGATGGCACAGCGTGAGCACAAATGCTTTTGGGTTGCTCTGGCTGTCTCTCAACAGGAATAACCTGCGAGACATAAGACTGATTAATTTCACTGCCCACTTATAAAACAGCAATTAATATTGCCTATAAATGTGGAAAGTGTCATACCCATCAACTTGGCCCTGCTGCATAATCATCCTGTGGGACTCCTCTCTCATAATGCGGCCATGGAACCATAACTGTGTCCTGTGGATCACTGAGGACATAAACGCAAGTCCACATTTACCAGCATGAAATATTGTTATTTCTATTAAAATACCACTTAAATCAACTAGTGTTGAAGGTGCTAAACTGTAATTAAATGCTGCGACACTCACCTGAGCTTAACGGCGAGGGATGTAGAGGACTGGGGCTTCCCAAAACATTCATTCTCTGACTCCGTTTCTGTCCAGAGATTTTAAATGTTGTTATAAATGCATAAAAAAATTAAAAACCCTAATTCATTGCCTTAGTATACATGTATTTAACTACTCACTCTCCAAGTGTGTCCCTCTTCCATGGCAGCGCTCTGAGCCTCCACAGGGTTGTCAATCACACGACCGGTCCTTCCTGAGAAATCCATGGCCACCAGTGAATTCTCAGACACACTCCGCTATAGTAAAAACAATTACACTTGATCAGTTGTTTATTACATAAGCATTCATTTATGTGTAAAAATAACTCCTACAGGTTGTCCTCAAAACAACCTACTATGATCAGCATTAAACCTCTCTAATTAAACCACTAAAGCCTTATTAAATAGCTTCTAAATTAATCCCTAAAGCAACCCCTGTGTTCATACGTTTCCCCTGCATGAAAGTTCCCAATGCAAATCGGCGTAAAGGAATCAATAGCCGCATGCTTAGCACGGTAGCAGATTAAGTGAACTCTCAGCAAGAGCGTTCGTCAAGAGCACATGGGGTGCATGTAATACCAGGTGAACTCACAGAAGCGTGAAAGCAGCACATTTATACCATCAAGTGCACTAGAGAGTCAGCACGGAGTAACATATTAATGTGTTTCTTACCACAGGTGTGGTGAAGTTTGATATGGCAGTCTTTCTCTGGTGTGGGCTCTTGTAGTTCTGATATAGGAGAATTCCAAACTGGAGAAGAAAAAAAAGTGTCTGGGTTAACAAGAATGGACAAAAGGGTGTGTCTGGGAGATATCTGAGGGACAGCTTGTTCACAACAAATCTCTAGTAATTAAATATGAAAATCTAGAATGTTCATTAATAATAATAATTTTATATAGTTTTATAAATAAACGGAAACACAAAATAAAAAACTAAATCTGGTGCGTGCTGATTGGATTGGGGATTGTGTGACACTGAAGACTGGACTAGTGGCTGCTGAAAATTCAGCGTTTCCATTACAGGAAACATTACATTTTAAAATATAGTAAAATATCAAGTTTTTTTTTATTGTAATAATATTTCATAATTTTTCTGTTTTTACTGTATACCGAGCCAGTCCGAAGTAGTGCGTCTGTCCACCACCTTTCGGCCTGCTCGTCCTCAGCACCAGCATCTTTCAACTCCTTCATTCTGTCCTGCCCTTACTGTGCTGTCAATCAAGCACAGATATCTACTTCGTCAATATCATGGGCACTCAGTAAGGGGAAGGTCTATGATGCCATTTCATGCATGGTTTGAGCTTTTTACGACTGTTGAAGAAGTTCTCGTGAATTCTCATGCTAAACATTCCTCAACAAGTTTAAAAAACACAAAACCGTACATGATAGAACGAGTACTTCCTCGTGTCAATATTACTCTTCCGGTTTTTCAGAGCGCTTGGCCTCTTCGTTACGCTTAATGAAGGTTGTAACCTTGTATGGGGCGCATTTCTCCCGCGTTAGAGCGTGCACACACATCACGATCAGAGCGCGAGCAAGCAGCAAGAGCGTGCCCAGTGCAACGCGCACCTTTCGGCTGTGGAAGTGCATTTGGTTTTTATCCAGTTGTCCGGCAACGAACTTTGTCAAGCGATGTGTTTGGTTGACTAATGTTTATAACAAGCCCAGTTCGGCAACTGGATTGTGCACATCTGTCTCTGTACTACTGAAACTAATGGAGCGGTCCCCAGCTTCAGAAAAAGACTGTGCCGGTCCCATGAGGCTCCAGAACGTGGCGGACAGTAAGTAAACGCATACAATGTCTGTGTTTTTGTTGACATCCGGGCCAACTGCTTCCGCTCACTCTTTAGCTCCGCCACAGACGCCGCGCCTCCTAGGACCTCGAGGAAAGCTGCGTATTTTCTTTTAATAATATGCATCAACACTAAAGACTCCCTTCCTGGAGCTTTAAGCTCTGTCTCATACTACTCGATGGCTACTCAGATCATAGAGACTTCGGTGAAACTGTGTTTGTTTTGCTCCCTTTAATAATTGATGCTAGCTTGTCATTGTAGCCAGGTGATGCCCTGGGTAGTTTTAGTTAAAGAGGGAGCCACCCCCATGGATTTTGCAAAATTAATGTGCCGAGCCATGTCATCCTCTACAATTACTCAATGAAATCAAAAAATTCAATATTTACTGACCAGGCATAAAAAAACCTGCTCACCTTAAGTCGATTGACATACAAGTGCTGTGGTGTCTGCGGTTGTGCATTTTCTGCCCGTTGTAACCGTGAAATATTTGCGGTCCCCTCCAGCGTATACCGCAGTAAGCTGCATGTGCTTGGCTCCTAAACAACCCAATCTAAATTAATCCAACTACAACCCAAAGACAGAACCTACATGTGAAGGCTATCAACAGTAAAACAGTTTATTTCCTGAATCCTTTAAATTATTATATTCTTTATACAATAATAACTAATAACTAATTAAATTATTATTTTGCTGTAAAACACAAAAAATCCATTAGTCTTGGTCAAAAGTGCCTTTTTTTTTTTTCGTTTTTTATCACTTTGCGATTTGCACATTATCTCTAAACAAGTCTGCATGCATTTGGCTATATATTCAACCTTACAAATTGAAACAGTTTTAAAAGGGACACATTAAAAAATCTGTTTTGACTATTGTTTTATGGCAGTGTTTCCCAACCCCCTGGCCCTCGGGCAAACACCAACAATGCATAATTTTGCATGTCCTCCCTTTCGCTGCTACACACCAATTTTTATGGTCCTTGGAGTCGTGCTCGGCAATGCGCTGATCCAACTCTGTATCAGTGTGTTTGATTAAGGAGACATACAAAACGATCAGTGTTGGGGTGCCTCCAGGACAAGGGTTGGGAACCACTGGTTTGAGGAATCTATTACATCCTTTCACACTGAACACGAAACTTTGGCGAATGTTGGGCGTGACAAGGTTTTGAATCGAAACAAATCGTCCCTATGGGGCTATAAGCGAGCGTTTTCGTTTCTGATGTAGAACCAAATATAATGCTGTACAAACGTGAGCGAGCGGACCTTATACGGCAGAGACTAATATCGGAGGGAAAATGCATTGCTGGTTTGCGCCACTAGCGTGCAGTCTGAATTAGCACTCAATCAGTTGTGTGCTCGTGTGAAGCACCGTTCGCCTGCTTTCGCCTCGCTTTCTTTCACCATCAACCGCCCCGTGTGATATATAAACATTAATTAAATATTAGTAAATAATAATAATACCTCAATAATTAATAGTGATACAATTACAATTAAGCTCCTTGTAACATTACAATAACATATTTAATAAATATTTATTTGAAATGATTAAAAAAATAAATCCCAGGCTTTCAATGTGTACTTAAACTTTTGGACTGTACTGTATTTATTTGCCAGCAAATTTAGGTATAATAGATGCATAACAGCTGTCTATAGTTGTAAAAACACATATATGCTCACAAATACATGTATAATTTAAAGACTTGAATTAATATTCTATTAAAGAGAAGCTTGCCTTTGACATTCCTTTAGTAGAGCAGTACAATCCAGAACGGCGCAAGAACATGTAGAGCTTTTTCCAAGACTTGCGGCCCGTTTCTTTCATATAAAGGAAGCCTTGGATCTCTGGGCAGCTGCTGGAATTCAAGAAATTCTGTACAGGAGGGAAAAAAAAAGAAAAAAAAAAAGCAGAGGACCATCTGGAAAATGAGCTCTTCAAACCTGGATGCCTTTCATGCTTTAATAATGCAGCCTCTTTGGTATCACAAGACATGAGTGTGCATTTCAAAATCTGTTTGAATCCACTAAAATTCAGCTGCAAAAGAGTGATGCACAGGTTCATAATGTGGGCTAATTCAGATTTTGCTGTGTCACAGATCCATATGCGTCTCTTCCTCACCTGTAAGAGCTGTGACTGTGGGATAGAGCCATTAGTTTCCTGACACCACGCTAACATCTGCTCCGGAAAGAAGTTCTGTGAGAGGAAGATAAAGGATGAGAGGTAAGAAAAGACTGTCTGCACTGAACATATGCCAGCAGTTCACAAGAAACGTAATGGAACAACCAGTGCGTGTATGAACTAGAGTTTGAATGATTAGTAAAGAAGCCATATATAATGAATCTGTTTTTAGGATCACCTGACCAAGATCAGATGCCTTCCTTAGTAGGCAATTACGTAAGATGATTGTTACTAGACTGAGCACAAAAGAAAGGAACAAACCGAATTTGTTATAAAGTGTTTGAACGGGCAACTTTTTAAAAGTTTTAATTGAATTCTCTTCTGTTCATAAATATTTATTATTACTACTCTGTATATATAAATTACATGATGGAAATTATAGTTTGTAACATATTCTATTGGATTACACATATTAGCTGACTACTTTTTGATTAATTTTAGATTACTTTTGATATATTCCATTCTTTGTTATCAACATCATGAAGTGTATTAAACATTACATTATGCTAGGGTTTCCCACACTGGGGTTTATGAATGAGGTTGAAGACTATGAATGAAGACTTTCAAAATATATAAAGTGGTAGAATTTTAAAAAGGAAAATGTAACATTTTTAGACAATAAAAAAATAATCAAATTATGAATAAATCACTGCCTTTGTGTCAATAATACTATGTAATCTATAAAAAGGTGACTATTAGGGCTGCACGATTAATCGAATGCGATTATCATGTGCATTTTGTTAGTAAAATTGGTTCTGTAATCAGCAGAAAATCATCATCACATGCTTTCAGATGGAGCAGAATTTACTACGCAGACGATTCTATTGCGCGATTATGAAATCGAAGAAATCGTTCACGATAATGACAGCTGTTTGCATAGCTTCTCAGTGAACTATGGCTCTGTGAAGTAAATGCTGCTCCATCTGAAAGCACGTGAAAATACCAAATTTAATAACATATTTTTACTCCAAACTCACTTCATAACGTCAGTCGAGTGTTTGAAATAATTCCTTCTGTGAGATGATGTGGCTTCTAACACAGAATAAGGCACGCAACACATTTCATAGTATTTAAGCAGGGATAAAGGCATTGCATTATAAATACTTTATTTGAATGAAAATTATAATAATAAAAACTCAGATGAACCATATATTGCCGTAGTCGTGTGTTTATTAGTCACGTTGAATCAATGAAAGCAGTTGAATCTTCTGTTTATTCAGCTGCAGCGATAGGCATTTTCTGGGTTTCTTCTGCGAGGCGTAGTTGGAGTTTCAGCGCGAGAGCGCCCTGGTCTTTGGATGGAGATTTACTGCTGATCACAAAACCGTGCTTCACTGAAAGATACACAAGACAATCGCAGCTTCTGTCGAATCGCGATTTATCGTGCAGCCCTATTTACTCTGACATTTTAAATTGCAATATAATCTAATTAAAAATAAAAATCAGTCCAAGTGCGCACATCCAGTAGGCAAAAAGCTCAATGTGGGTGCTCCACCACACAAAAATTTGAACCAAAACAATCAAAGTAGGCACACCACAGCTCCAGAGATAGAAAAATATGTATGTTCTCACCACACGTTTTTTTGGTTCAAATAGAATTAATTACAAGTATTTAATTTTGGAGTCCGATTACATGTAATCAGTTACTACCCAGCACTGTGTGTGTGTCCTTGTAAAGCCTTGTTAGGGGCCAAAATGTCCCCACAAAGAAAACAATATCCAAAATCCTTGTCCTTATGGGGACATTTTTTGTTCCCCATGAGGAAACAAGCTTACACAGAATTACGTTTTTTATTTTTTTTTATCTAAAAATGCACAAAGTTTCGTATAAAGGGTAGGTTTAGGTGTAGAGTTGGTGTAGGGCAATAGAAAATACAGTTTGTACAGTATAAAAACCATTCCGCCTATGGAATGTCCCCATAAAAATGGAAACCCAACATGTGTGTGTGTGTGTGTTATAATCATATTTATTTATATATGTGATATATATTATTATATATATCAATATATATAGACAGATAGACACCCATGTATATTATATCAAGCTGATACTCTTACAAGTTAAATTACAGGAACATGGTAAATAATAAGAAATACACACACAAGCTGAAACTCATCTAAAGCTAATTTTGGTGAGTTGCACTAAGCACTTGTCAAAGCCACGGATTACCAAAAGCAGGTTAAGTGCTCTGTCAAACAGACTCGGACTAACTGGCCCAAAGATGCCTCAAGCGCTTACACACATTGTACATACCGTACTAAAGAACAGGCTCAAATAAGATTAAGCTTTTGCAAGAAAATTTTTTCCAAGTGTACAAAAAGTCCATGGCTTACAGAGCAGGATAAAATGTTTCACAGTGTTCACACGGTAAGACGCTTATACGACGCAGGTTCAAATGTACTTGCAAAATTCCATCAGTTAAAAGGTGTTGAGTACTGGTTTATAAGAAAAAAGCAGGTTTCTTGCTTAGTGAGGTGGAACTAGTACAAGCTGTGCTAGAATGGCTGGAAATGGATTAACATGGAGGTTTTTCTCACATACGGAACACAGGAATGTGGGAACTTCACCTTTTTTAAAAAATGTTATATACATTTACATATTTAGGGGATTTATAGCTTGTAGGTCATGAATAAAGTGTTCTTAGCAAGATTTTCGAGGATAATCGGACTTAAGCTTGAAGTGGTGGTCTTGAGAAGCAAGGAAACACATGGGTGGGCTGAAGGAGAAGGAGGTTGCTCTCTGTGACAACTCACCAGTGGGTTTCTGAAGAACTCGTACTTGGCGTAGTTCTTCCTGAAGAGAAACTTGCTCTCTGGAGACATGCAGGCCTGCACAGGAACAACCAGTTCATGATCTTCTAGGCACCTCTCTGTATTCAAACACAGATGACATCAAAATGGTGTTAGTTACTGGCAAAGTGGCCATTACTGCTTTAATAGATTTTCAAAAGATCCCTTTAAGATTGCTAAACACTTTGTATTAGAGTTATATGGGATGTGTTGAGACCCCTGAAGCTGGCGTATCTTAAAAAGTCTGTCACGGGGCATTCTTATTTATTTTTTTGCTAACCACTAAGCCACAGTAGTTAAAGCATGTAAAAAAAGCAATGAAAGTTTGTCTTTTAATAAATTTTAATAAATCTATCAAAATGCTTATAATACATACTAATTCACTGATATATAGATTCTCTATATATATATATTGATAATTATATATATAGATAATATATTCATCATGTATGTTGTGTGTGTGTATTTGTTTAAATAAGGTTTATATATTCATGCTCTAATACTTGTTTTAATAATCCCAATATGCCAGAAATATGCAGTAATCTGTTGAACATTTAAATGTTATATTTACATTCATGCATTTGGCAGAAGCTTTTATCCAAGGTGTCTTACAGTGAATTCAAGCTATACATTTTTCTCATTATGCATGTTCCCTGGGAATTAAACCCATAACCTTGGTGTTGCTAAAGGCATGCTCTACCAGTTAAACAGCAGGATCAGACACAATGAAAATTGTCAAATGTTATATTTCAATATCCAGCACTACGTGATGCCCTATAATGAGAAAACGAGCCAAAATAACTGTACACTGTAATGTCTGTTCTTCTTAAGAATAGCAGTACTCATATGTCAAAGACAATAAAGCACTGGCTCAAACCCCATCTAATGTATCTGTCGTGTATCGGATCCCTCATCCTCTAATTCACTCCTCCGAGAAGAGCACAAGAGAAGGAGAGAGAGTATGACTCTGTGTATGAAAGAGAAAGTGAGAGGCATTGCAGAGGGATGAGATCATGTATTTAGCTTGATTGCACCGAGGGCTGATGGCAGCAAAGTCAGCAGAGTCTCTCTGCTAATGGCTTACGTAAGAGGAACGTTTCTAGAAGGTTTCCGTAATGTTGACGCCCTAATGTCTCCAGAAGCGATGAGGGGAACACATCCAACTACAGCACATAATACTTGGCCTCTACAGAGATGTCAGCTGACCAAAACAGACCACACCCTGTCATGTTATGACATCATACCATGTGATGTGCACAATCAGCTTCTATGTAGAAGTCACGACTTTCCTTTAAGGCTTAAAAGTGGACAAATTAAAATAAAGAGCTGATTGTGTCAGCCCAAATTATTTCAGAAGCTCAATAAAGGTCTTTTTAACACCCTACAAGAGCAATGACTGCATCTCTAAAGGTCAGGTAGAGTTAAATCTGTTTAGTATGATTTAGGCAAGGGTTAATCTGTAATCTGCCTGAGAAATAGGCAGCCACATGTGTCCTCATTGATTGCCTGTGAGATTAAGCACTAGTTCTTCGCAAACCTTGTCTTCTATGCTCATCTCCTCAAAACTATCTGCATTGTGAGCACTTTTTCTTTCCTTCAGGTTATACGTTCTACGAGCGGCTGTGCATACAAAATGTGCAGCCGTGCATGATGTATAAAGTCGTTTTTGAGAGCTGAAGTGTTAATAGGAGAACAAATATGTGTGTGTATATAAGACTCTGAGTCTGGGCTTGCTGAAAGGTGATTTCCTGTTACACGAAGTGCAGTGCACTGGGAAGCTAGCGTCCCTGAACAGAACAGCCTGTCCTCTTAGACTGGGTGTGTGCCGCATGCACAAGTCATATGGACTTAGAAAACAAATGTACACGTATGTTGGCTTACCCAGACCAAGCAGGGAATGATGCTCCACTAGTGACCAGCAGTTGTCATCCAGGCAGTGGTTCTTGTAGACCAGGAACTGACACACATCTCTGGCCGTCATGTCGGCTGGGACTTCCACAACTTTTCCCACACCATCCTCGCTGAAAACCTTGATGATCTGTTGAAGACACACACAGAATGTCAATTACAGATGCACACGTTGCTTAATATGACCTCTAGGCGATGCTCTCGATAAGTCTAATTTGTCGAACAATTACAGACAGACTTTCACACAATACTTCAGCCGGGATAATTACACAGCTTGTGGTTCGACAACTTAGCCCCAAATTGTAACGGTTCTGAGTGAACCGTTTAAACAAACGTATGGGCATCATATACAAAGTTTTCAGTTATTTAAAAACACAAATGATGCTTGATAGAGGGGAAAAAAAATTTACACTTCTTTTTCATGTTTTTGTCACTGCAAACCATGCATATCTCTGTTTATGTGGTCTTTAGCTCAATCCATTCTTATCGTGCCCTGCGCTCATAAGCATGACTGACTTGAACACACACGCACAAGAGGATATTCTCCATTAAGAGGCAGAATTCACGTGAATGCCAAAGCCAACGGACCAGGTAAAGCGAAAGGAAGAGAAAAGGGAGAAATACTTCCAGTGAACGTGCACACAAAACAAGGAATTATATAAATGTATTTACATGTGCAAGTGCACAACTAGACATACGCATTCATGCACAAAAACATTTGCAGCTTTAATTATTAGACACTTTTTTAAAAACTACAAGCACAGAGGAAGCTAACAGTAGCGTGCAATTTATGCACAAAGATGATCTGCATGACTAAATTTGAAATCTTTTAGACTGGCATCTGCAAGATGTGTAGGGCTTTCTTGGAAAAAAGTAGTTACTGTCAGTCTTACCTCTACTGCCTGATACAAGCAACAGTCCGGCGAACACGATGGCATTTTCACTCTGAGACAACCTCTGCTCACTCATGCGGTGAGAGAGTGAGTGAGCGTGTTAGAAAGAGAGAAAGAGAGAGAAAGAGGGAGGAGAAGGGGAGGAGGAAAGAAAGTGAGAGGATGAGAGGAGTTGAGATTGGGCAGAGGGTTGAGATGAGACCAAGAGAGTTGCTAAAACAAGAAAGGGAGAGAGAACAGAAGGGAGAGAGTCTCAACTGACAAGCAGCTTGTGCCTTACAATACTCTTATAATACTCTCTGGATTAAGCTGTGAGAAAGATATGGAGAGAGATGACTAGGGCTTTAATTTGTCAATAAATTTAATATAATGGGTTTCCCTTCATTCCAAATATAACTTTTATTCTTCTATGGAACAAAAGCAATACATGGGAAAGGACAGCCTCAACAAAGAAAATGAATGGGGACTGAGGCTGTCTTGCTGTCGAATCTTATTCAAATATAGTTGATGTCAATGACGGGAAACATCCTAGATAATGTGACTGTAATAACTGTATTTAACACATGAAATGTTTTCTACAAACCCTATAACTTCTTTACAATAAATGAAAGACAAATAATAAAAAGAAAACATAATATTAATATATATCAGTGGCGTTCCGTCCATATAAGCTGCGAATGCTCCGCATACCCAGGCCTTTTGAGAGAACGAGTTCGCGGGTTAGTTAATATAAGCATGATTATAAGTTGATCCCTTGTGATTTGAAATGTAACTTAAAGCTTAAATAGTTAGGAATAAGTACGTACAATGATTTATATTTGCCAAACGGCAGTAATTTTCTTTAAATCTACCAGTTGCGGTTGCTTCCAGGCGAGCGGATTCTCGGCAGCTTTCTCGTCTCCGCTCTGTTGCTATGACTCGTCATGATTATAGCGCATTCTCATTGGTTTACTGGCCTGTGGCTGATTTAATGCGCGAGGTAAGCTGTTCGCGAAGCGCTCGCCCAAGTGGAAAAATGTGTTGTTGCTGTCAGATCTCGATTGCCGAAAATCATATTGTGTTTGATGCAAAACCAACTTGCCTATATCAAAAGAAAAAAAACACTGTAACTTTATATTTTTGTTTTCTCAAGCTAAGCAAATTTTAAAAGTCCACTGAAAACAAATCTTCTTACATTTTTGGTCATAGACAACATATGAAGTATTCAGATGCAAAAAGTCTCTAAAGTGCCATCTGAAAATTTCTTCTAAAATTAGCATTTTTAATCAGGCTCCTATGTTTATGTTCAGTTATTTTACTTTAATTTCATAGAAAAGGACCTATACATTGCCAATAAAGTAAAATTACTGATCCTAAACATAGGAGCCTGATAAAATGCTAATTTTAGAAGAAATTTTCAGATGGCACTTAGAGGCTTTTTGCATCTGAACCCTTCATATGTTGAGACATACGTTATTGTGCCTTTTATTTTATAAAAATATAAAAAATGTATATAAACGTGGGCTATATAAAATTTTAATAATAACAAACATCATATTGTTCCCTTTGTTTTGCGTATGCTCGTGTCACTTACAGTTAAAGTCCTTCTCTTATTTTATTGTTTGTGTAAGGTTGCAACGTTACTTGGCAATATTTTAAAGAATTATTATTTTGCGTATTTTGCATGGTCTGTTATTGGAGCAGTGTCACCCTGGTGGGAGTTTTGACTCATATTCACTGAGAATAAAAAATAATTTAGCTGATGCATAGAGACATATAGACCGGGGGAATCTCTCCCCACCCTCTGATTACGTATCATAAAGTAACTACGTGTAAACGTTATTTGGCAGTTTTTACTTGGAAAACCAGCTATATTTTTCTTGCATTGGAATAATGGATAAACCTGAACGCTAGAAGATTGGAGATGATTTCATTTACAATAAGGTAGTAATGTTGCATACTTTTAAAATCGACCCTACCATTGTGTTTTCTTAGCTATGTGTCTGTGATCACTTTGGAGTGTCCTACAAGCCGGGGGGTCTTATAACTCTCATACCCGTTAAAAAAGTACCGCTCGCCACTATATATAATATATATCATATATATATAATATCATATATTATATATATATATATATAATATATATAATATATATATATATAACTTAACATGTTTAACTTAAGATTTTAAATATTTGTTTAAAAAAACCATAAAACAAAGATTGTAACAATCAACATTAGCCAAATATTAAGCAATTAAATGTATGTAATTGTTTTACTTTATTTTAGTTTTTAAAGTGCAATAAAAACTATACTTTTTTAATGGAACAATAAATTAAATTAAATGAAAACTGTAAAGTAAAATAACTAGTAAATAATTATTGTGGATTTCATTACATTTGTATTATTATATATCAGGCTTTGGGAAACTCACATTACCAACCATTAATAACAACAATTCTTCCATCTCTTACTCTCTCTCTCTTCCCTTACCTTCCATCATCTCTCCCTTTGTCTCTCCCTCTCTCTTTTCCACAACATTGCTCTCCCTTTCTCCCCCACATCAAACTTTGCCTTGGCTTCTGTCAAAGTTTCAAATTCTCTCTGGTTCTCAGAAAGCCTTGAGACAGAGCCCCACATCCAGCTCTCACGACACACACAGAGTGAGATTTTGTTCTCATTCTTTTTTTCACTCCCATTTCCCCCCTGAAGTTTGGCTTTGAACTCCACAGCCAAAGAAAACCTTTCCCTCTCTTTTTCTCAAAACTCAGCACATCACAACTGGAGAGTGTTTCTTAAACACACACAACAGAGGCCAAATCCCAGCGAAATCCCTCCTCCCACAACACTTCCTCAGTAAAACTAGTGAGTTTCTTTCTCATAGTCAACATTCTCAATACCTTACCATTTCTCACTATTTGAAGAAGTATCTACGTGTTCATTTTAAATGTGGTTAAGTATAAAAACAAAATCAAAAACACACCATTCCGTCCTCTCAGACAGAAGAGAACAGTATCATGTAATCTGACTCGACACCATGAAGAAAAGGAAGTTGGGGGTTGAGTTATTGGCTAGACCATTATAGAAGTGGAAGCTGTTTGCAGAGCATTGTTTCATTGCTCATTCTTAGTTATACATGTACCATTCTACTGCTGCAAATGCCATTTTCTACAAGCTTTACGATGTAAGAACGTTTACCCAGTGTTGTTCAAACGCATCCTCACAATCGTGTGGCTAAGAGCAAACGTTTGCTCTGCACTGCTCCGTCCCGCCTCTGTGGGTCACATGGGAGGATCTTTAAATGTTAAATAAAGGTTTTGTTAAATCTGAGGGTCACATGGCAACAAAGTGTTTGTTTGGAGTTAATAGAGGGTTGTTCAAGCAATGTTCACAGTTTGTATAACGAGGGAAGAGGTAATCCAAAAATATAACAGAGGTCACAGTATATGGCCAGTACTTCTGATACATTAGGTTCTGTGATTATATATGCACGGATATAGAGAGAGTTATAGACAGGAATACAGTTGGATGGTTAGACAGACAGATACACAGTTATAGTTAGACAAGTATACAGATAAATATAGTTAGAATATGGTTAGGAATATGGTTAGTTAGGCATGTATACAGTTATAAATGTGTATAGTTATATTAGGGCCTTTCGCACCACTTTAGTTCCAGAACTAAATGTACAGTACTAAAGTACTGGGACGATTTTGCGCGAACTATTTCCCAGTACCATTTAAAGGGTTGCATTCGCACCGACAGTGTGTACTAGGAAGTGACGTAAGCCGGTCGACAGCGACGTCATTTGTGTGCGGCGTTCAACAACGGAAACAAAGAAGAATAACGTTAACAACAGGAGGATGGAGGATGCTGTGATCGGAGCTGTGTTTTTGTTGTGTCTCGCGGGTTTCACAATAATGGACATGGAATGTTGACGTATACGTAAAGCGTTTGAAAGAACTGAAAGGAGGATCTCCAACGACAATTGGCAGTGCTACATTTGATACAAGTGCCTGCACTTCAGCATCCGTCCATCTATCGCTGTTCTCCATACTTGCGAAATAAGTTGACACAATGTTTACAGTATGTTTACAAAGTGTTAAATATCATGGCGGGTGAGGGTGTTTTCGTACGCATTTGGCCAATCAATGTCTACTTACGTCACGGGTAGTACCAGTTGTGCTGGTTAGACCCTGCTCCGGAGTAGGAGCTAATTTGGTTCTCGAAAAAGGCAGTCCGGTACTTTAAATTGCACCCAGTTCCGGCGGTGCGAAAACGCCAAAAAGTGGGTAGTTCCACAATTAGTTCTGGTACTATGAAAAGGTTCCCGCAGTGCGAAAGGCCCTATAGTTAAACAAGTGCATAGTTAGATATATACAGTGCTGCTTGAAAGTTTGTGAACCCTTTAGAATTTTCTATATTTCTGCAAAACAATTAGATTTTCACACAAATCCTGAAAGCAGACAAAGACAATCCAATCAAACAAAGGAGACAAAAATATATACTTTGTCATTTATTTATTGAGAAAAATTATCCAGTGTTACATATATGTGAGTGACAAAAGTATGTGGATTTTTGCTTTCAGTATCTGGTGTGACCCTCCTTTTGCAGCAATAACTGCAAGTAACGTTTCTTTTACCGCTGATTAGTCCTGCATGATGGCTTGTAGGAATTTTAGCCCATTCCTCAGTACAGAACCACTTCAACTCTGTGATGTTGGTGGGTTTCCTCCTATGAACTGCTTGCTTTAGGTCCTTCCACAAAATTTCAATTGGATTAAGGTCCGGAATTTGACTCAGTCATTCCAAAACATTAACTTTGTTCTTCTTTAACCGTTCTTTGGTAGAATGACTTGTGGGTTTGGGGTCGTTGTCTTGCTGCATGACCCACTTTCTCTTGAGATTCAGTTCTCGGACAGATGCCTTGATATTTTCCTTCAGAATTTGCTGGTATAATTCAGAATTCATTGTTCCATCAATGATGGCAAGCCGTCCTGGCCCAGATGCAGCAAAACAGTCCCAAACCATGATACTGCACCACCATGTTTCACAGATGGGATAAGGTTCTTATGCTGGAATGCAGTGTTTTTTTTCTCCAAACATAACGCTGCTCATTTAACCCAAAGTGTTCTATTTTGGTCTCATCCATCCACAAAACATTTCTCCAGTATTCCTCTGGCTTGTCCACATGATCTTTAGCAAACTGCAGATGGGCAGCAATGTTCTTTTTGGAGAGCAGTGGCTTTCTCCTTGCGACTCTGCCATGCACACCATGGTTGTTCAGTGTTCTCCTGATGATGGGCTCATAAACATTAACATTAGCCAATGTGAGAAAGGCCTTTAGTTGCTTAGAAGTTAGCCTGCGGTCCTTTGCAACCTGTTGACTTTTCCACTTCTTTTTTTAGAGTGTTCTTATGCTCCGCCGCGGCGTGTTGGTGGAGCACTCCTGGGGAGGGTAACAGTGGTCTTGAATTTCCTCCATTTGTACACAATCTGTCTGACCGTGGATTGGTGGAGTCCAAACTCTTTAGAGATGGCTTTGAAACCTTTTCTAGCCTGATGAATAACATCAACTCTTTTTCTGAGGTCTTCAGAGATCTCATTTTTTGTGCCACAAACACACTTCCACAAACATGACCAAACTTTGATTGATCCCTGTTCTTTAAGTAAAACAGGACACACACTGACATCTGATAGTCATCTCACTGATTAAAAATACCTCTGAACAGATGAACTCTTAATTTCACCTTCAAGTTAACAGCTAATCCTAGAGATTCACATACTTTTGCCACTCACAGATATGTAATATTGGATCATTTTCCTGAATAAATAAATTACAAAGTCTTAATCAGTAAAAGAGTAAGACAGAGAGAAAGTTATAAAGATTGACAAAGAGACAGTAAAACATGCAAAAAGAAATAGTAAGTGCAATGCAAAGCTGTGTCAAACTTATGTGCATCTAAAAACTGCCCTGGGTTTGACCATGAGTATGATTTTGTGTGTGTGTGTGAGTGAGTGAGAGAGTGAGAGAGAGAGAGCAGACGATGCTCACAAGCACGTAGATGCATGTATGCATACATGAACGTATGTGGGTGAGAGACCAATTAAATTGACTGCCCACAGCATACAAACACTCTTAAGCAAGACTGACCTCCACAGTGAAAGATCAAAGACATCGGAAACAAGAAGCTATCACAACTGAATAAGAGATTGAATAACCGGAAATGGTCCATCTAACTTAAACAGCCATCCGTTTGAATGGAAATAATCTTTAATAATGTACAACTCAGCATGATAAAGCCCTGTCTAAGATATAAGAGCAAATTAGAAAAGTGCATGAGACAGACTATGAGAAACCTGTGGCTGTCTGGAAATATGGCCCCGCAAGTTCATCTGTAAACAGTCCTGTGTGCTGCGATCACTCACCTCACTCTTATTACCTAACTTGACAGAGCAAATTAGATTTTAACCCCACGCAGGCCTGACACACATGCATGTACACTCAAACGCAGGCATCATTACCACCCGCAATTTACTGAACTCTTTGTGACCCTGCCTTTCAGTGACATCACAAACATACTGTAAAAGTCCACATTCACACAGACGCAAAAAATATAACCTGCCCTGACATACACACACACGCCTTTGTTTAGAGCTCTCAGGGGATAAACGTCGGTGACAGCTTTGGAAGTTTCAGGTTTCATGGAGAGGAGCCAGTCTGTGTGTGAGATGCAGAGAGAGAGAGAGAGACATGTTTGTGCAACAAGACGTGTTTGACAGTTTATCAGCAAGTGGAAACAACCTCAGAATGAATAAAGGATAAAAACAGAGATGAACAGGATACATGATGACACAAGATTACATATGCATATCAAAAAGTAGAGTGCAACCATTCGCGTTAACGCAGGTAATTTTTACAATTTAATGGCGTTAAAAATATTTAATGCAATTAATGCAGGGGCGGCGCTAGGGTTGGCCACCTCACTCACAACTGCTGCTTCCGTCTCTTTTTTCTTGACAAGAATTGTGTCTATTTAGACGTAGAACGTCTTTACGACCACATCAAATTGGGGATTTTTCAGACGCGCACTCCAGCTTCGCCTCAGCGCCAGGTGCTAGTCAAAAGAGCGCTGAAACGGTACAGATGACAAGGAGCTACAGTAGAACATCAGTGAACTGCGGTCAGATGAGATGTTGTCAGGTCATGTGTCAGTAAAAAAGAAATTTCCAGTCCTGTCAGCCGTTATACTGTGCTCATAGCGCATGCTCTTCAATTGCACGCACGACTACGGCGGCAGCACGCTGTAGCCTGTATCATTTCATATTAAAGCGCAAATAAAACTAGGAGCATGTGTGTCAGATCCATGTCACGTTCAGCTCTTAAATAATATCAGCCAAAAACGAATACCTATCGGCTGTATGTCCCTTTCATCAAAGCACAAAAGAAAAAAGGTCATCAATAACTTTTGGAGCTTTAAGGATTCATCTATATTCATTGACAATGGAATGGTTCCGAACTTTATTCACTTCTGTTATTTCCTACGTGCTGAAGGGCACAAGGTAATATACATTATTATAATGGGTTTATGTGCCGATTGTTTTAAGCTTTCTTAAAATAGAAGTATTTTTTTAAAGTCTATAATGTTACAACTGATAGCTCTCAATTAATTGTAATTTTAGTAATGTCCAATATAACATAACAAAGTATATTTAAACACTTAATGTTAGTGGGATTAATTGGTTAATTTCAGAAAAAATGGGGCGATTAATTAGTAATTTTTTTAATCAATTGACAGCACTAAAATATATATAAAAATGTATATTTATTTTAAAAAATGTATATACACAAACAAGTTTAAATTCAGAATTAGCATAAAAAAATCGAAACCCAGCATAATCCCACATATTTTTTATACCATGATCCTCAGTGTCCATCTCAATCCACAAACAATATCAAGCTCCAGCAATCATCATGAGTCCGTACATTGTTTCTCCTGAAATGTAATTTTCCAATTAACTGACATCAAAAGACCAGACATAAAGATACCATTTGAAATGAATTAAGAATCAAGAGGGACAAGGGTAGTTTGAGGAGAGGATTATTCTCTCATGATGGCGTTTTCAGTAATGCTGGCTTCATGTAATCTCTCAGGGGTTTGTGTTGCAGTCAGCTGACTGTCCAGTGTGTAAGAGTGTGTGTGTGCGCTTTTTGATTAACTTTCCTCGACTAAGTGTGCTCATAATGCCTCCGGCACACAAACCGAAGCAAACTGGTGTTGAGTGTACACTCTAGTGGGGGGAAGATCAGATCCAACGGCACAGACATATTTCAAGCTCTTCTCGCCTGGCTTCCGACACCGGGTGGCTCTGCTTGTCCGCCCCACAATCCGGAGTGAGGTCTAATCGCCGCACACATATATAATGTGTGAACTAAGAATACAAAGTGGTTCTCACACAGAGCGTGACTCAGGAGACAGGTAAACAAATAGGTGGATTGTGGTGTGATGGGTCTAAAAAGTGTTTTAATGTACATCATCTACTTAACTGCATGAAACAAAACAGAGAACGTAATGTCCTCTCACCCTTTTTTACAAGAGGAAGTCAAAGTCTCTTTCTCCTTACAAATCATGCCTCAGATGGTAGGTTTAACACGATAGCAAGAAGTGCTGGGTGGTATGACCAAAAATTCTATCACAGTGTTTTTCAAAATTATACCGGTTTCACGGTTCATGATGGTATTTTTTTTTTCATGCATGACCGCGTGTTAACCATATTTTCTACTGATTGAGAGAGGAAATACTGCAGTATATTGACTTAGAATGCCCTATTTTACTGTCATGATGAGTGAATATTGTCAAAAAATAACCATATTACGTATAAAAAATTCATATCATAACAAATAAACCCGTATTCAGTATGAACCGGTATAACAAAGGAACCATGCTAACTCAACAATAAGACAAGTGGATATGTAACACACCTGATCCAAACCACCCTAATATTGATGTTTTAGATTAACACATTCTGGAAGACAGATTCCAAGCACCAGCAAACCAAATTAATGTTAATTTTTCATTCTTAATACATTTAAACCTTTTTTTTTTAATTGAAACAAATAATTTAATGTATTCATCAGTTAATGAATTATCAAGAAAATGGATTAACAAATCTTAAATGTTCCCAGTTAGAAAGTTAAAAGTTAATTTTTAAAGCCAGTGCTTTAACTAATATATTTTGAAACGTACATACACTAATGTCCTTTTTTAACATGTACTAATGCTGTGAAAGTATTGCTGATTACTTCAGGTTAGCTCTTGAATCAACTAATATATGTATACATCCACCTATAGATACTAAAATTATTTAAAGTTTAAATAAAATTTAAAATGGTCCTATTAATTCAATGTGTTACTTGCCAATTCTTTGTAATTATTTGTGAAATACTAGCTGTTTTTCAGTATGTAATAACCTCGTTATCTACATATACATTATTAGTTATATAATTGTATATAAATATTTATAATATTATGATAATCATATATATAACATAGCTAGTACACACACCACATATATATCATACAGTGGGTAACGGGAAGTATTCAACCCCTTAAATTTTTTTCACCTCTTGTATATTTGGCAGCCATTGCGAAAATCATTTCAGTTTCATTTTTTTTCCCTCATTAATGTACACAGAGCACCCCATATTGACAGAAAAACACAGATTTGTTTACATTTTTGCAGATTTATTAATAAAGAAAAACTTAAATATCACATGGTCTTAAGTATTCAGACCTTTTGCTGTGACACTCGTATATTTAACTCGGGTGCTGTCCATTTTTTTCTGATCATCCTTGAGATGGTTCTATACCTTAATTTGAGTCCAGCTGTGTTTTATTATACCGATTGGACTTGATTAGGAAAGCCACACACTTGTCTATATAATACCTTACAGCTCACAGTGCATGTCAGAACAAATGAGAATCATGAGGTCAAAGGAACTGCCTGAGAGCTCAGAGACAGAATTGTGGCAAGGTACAGGTCTGGGCAAGGGTACAAAAAAACTTTCTGCTGCACTTAAGGTTCCTAAGAGCACAGTGGCCTCCATAATCCTTAATGGAAGACGTTTGGGACGACCAGAACCTTTCCTAGAGCTGGCCGTCCGGCCAAACTGAGCTATTGGGTGAGAAGAGCCTTGGTGAGAGAGGTAACGAAGAACCCAAAGATCACTGTGGCTGAGCTCCAGAGATGCGGTCGGGAGATGGGAGAAAGTTGTAGATATTCAACCATCACTGCAGCCCTCCACCAGCCTGGGTTTTATGGCAGAGTGGCCCAACGGAAGCCTCTTTTCAGTGCAATACACATGAAAGCCCGCATGGAGTTTGAAGGACTCCAAGATGGTGAGAAATTAGATTCTCTGGTCTGATGAGACCAAGAGAACTTTTTGGCCTTAATTCTAAGCCGTATGTGTGGAGAAAACCAGGCACTGCTCATCACTTGTCTAATACAGTCCCAACAGTGAAGCATGGTGGTTGCAGCATCATGCTGTGGGGGTGTTTTCAGCTGCAGGGACAGGACGACTGGTTGCAATCGAGGGAAAGATGAATGCGGCCAAGTACAGGGATATCCTGGACGAAAACCTTCTCCAGAGTGCTCAGGACCTCAGACTGGTCCGAAGGTTTACCTTCCAACAAGACATGACCCTAAGCACACAGCTAAAATAACGAAGGAGTGGCTTCACAACAACTCTGTGACTGTTCTTGAATGGCCCAGCCAGAGCCCTGACTTAAACCCAATTGAGCATCTCTGGAGAGACCTAAAAATGGCTGTCCATCAACGTTTACCATCCAACCTGACAGAACTGGAGAGGATCTGCAAGGAGGAATGGCAGAGGATCCCCAAATCCAGGTGTGAAAAACTTGTTGCATCTTTCCCAAAAAGACTCATGGCTGTATTAGATCAAAAGGGTGCTTCTACTAAATACTGAGCAAATGGTTTGAATACTTAGGACCATGTGATATTTATTTCAGTTTTTCTTTTTTAATAAATGTCAACAATTCTGTGTTTTTCTGTCAATATGGGGTGCTGTGTGTACATTAATGAGGGAAAAAAAATGTACTTAAATGATTTTAGCAAATGGCTGCAATATAACAAAGAGTGAAAAATTTAAGGGGGTCTGAATACTTTCCGTACCCACTGTATATATATACACATACATACATACATACATACATATACATATACACACACACACACACACAAAATATAAAATAATGCTATCACTGTGTACATATAAATAGGACTGCCTCATTAGCATCTGCCTATAATGAAATTTTAATTTAAAAAGGGTGTGTAAATAAATAAAATTAAACTTCTCATGGCCTGACAATGCCAGTTTAACGGATTTCTGATCCAGTTACTTTCTGCTGACTGGCATCACACCCAGTAAAGCTCATTTATGACATTTACCATTGTTAAAAATGCCACATAAATACATGTGAATTAAACTATGTGACCTTTGCTACTTAGTCTTACCTTAAATACATAAATGTGACTGACCCTGCCTCAAATACTAAACAACTGTGTCTGTCAGGTAAACAAGAAATAGAAACAAACAGATAGCGTTTCAAATGAAATTTGTTTTAGCAGTTCTCATGTAGAAACTATAGCACACACCCATGTATTCATATGTGAAGTCACATGGTAGATTCTGTGGAACAAACTTCTTAGACATCCTTCTCATCTTGGATGAGTTTTGGATGGATGCGAAATGGGACAGCGCAAACAAGCTGAAACTCAAGACAAATGTTTTGTGCAAACATGCAAGGAAACCAGACACCTAACATACAACCCAAACAATCAGCCATTGCATATGTACAGTAACATGGCAGAGACAAATTAAGGATTGTGTTTACACGCAAAACGAGAGAGCCATTTGAAGAGAACAAGAAAGATGTCAGAGAAATTTGATTTTTCCAATCAGGCAAAGCATTCATGGAAAATTTTGTCAGCTGACCGCAACATCCTGAGAACAAGACGGACTAAAAAAAAAAAAGTGTATTCCCATGCTGCTTGAAGCAGCTGAGTTCAGTTATAAGTTAATAAATGTCAGCCTATCATCAAAGCAACTTACATGTGGTCTTCTTTTAAAGTTAGAACACAAACAAGGAAATTCAATGGAATATCTGATTTTAATATCTAATTTGTGATATTGTTATTTCAGAAAGAGTCAGTTTGGTGTGAGGGAGTCAAAAGAGCTAAAATAATTCTCAAAAGATGTAGAGTTTTGCTGGGTAACTTCTTGTAGAGTATATTGCAATATTTTAATATTATGTGGCAGATGTGACTTTGAAGCTAAAATAAATACAGTGCGAGAAATAGAAGAAAAGTAAAGGGTATTTTTTCCATCTAAATACTATTACAACATCTTGAAGGGTTTGAACCGGCAACTTCTGGATAACCAGCCCAAGTTTTTCACAACTAAGCAAAAGAGTTATTTCGTTATTATAATCACTAAAACAAAAAAAACATGTTTTGCTTACTTGAAACCATTTAAATGTTAACTGAAATATTAGGTCACACATTATTGTAGGGTACAATTCTCACTATTAACAAACTAATTATACATTTTGCCTTAAACTCCTAATTTGCTTATTAATAGTTAGTAAAGTAGTAGTTAAGTCTGGGTATTGGGTAGGATTAGTGATGTAGAATATTGGGTAGGATTAGTGATTTAGAATATGGTTATGCAGAATATGTGCTTTATAAGTACTAATAAAACACCAATGTGTTAATAATAGGCATGCTAATAGGCAACTAGTTAATAGTTAGAACTGGTCCCTGTACTAAAGTGTTACCAAATTTTTTATTTCAGCTAGTTGCCAATGCAACATTTATCATGTTTATTTAGTTTAACTTTACTTATTAAAATGGATAAAAACTTAAAAATGAGCAAAAACTGATATGGCGAGTCCATGCCCAAGTGAATAACTGCAGTATTCTTGTCATCATTTAACATATATCTAGTCAGGGTTCTTCAACTCCAGCCCTGATGAAAGTCAAGCTCCAGCCCTGATGAAAAACACATGACAAGCTAATCAAGATCTTCAGGATTACTTAAAAAATTACAGGCAAATGAGCTAAACTCTGCAAAACAATGATATACAGTATCATATGACTGCTTCCAATGGAAAGTAATAACACCAACAACAATAAAACAGGCTAAACCATCAACATTAACCTCATAAATATCATGCCAATTTCTCAGGCCTTGTTTAAAGCCAATATCGATGGCGTTTGTCTCTGATGATAAACAGGTGCTGGAAAAAAAGAGATAGGCTTGTGTGACAGTACAGACGGGGTCATAAGATATCACCATTCTCAAATAAAACCCAATCCAACAGCCTGAACATTCTGTTCTCTGTCGGCATGCAAATGTATACCAACATGGAAATAGAAGACCTGATATACGCCATAAAATGCAGCTATATTGTTTTGATTTGTTGCTACGTGTATGTTCCAAAAATCCAGACGGACTGAAAACAAAGATGACTAGTTCAACAAACACATTAGGTGTCACTGTCTCACACACGAACATAGAGATGCGTCTGTGTTGGTTTTGTGTATGTTGCTAGACCTCAATCACTTGTCACTTTATGGTCTGACTTTTACGAGAGACTTGAGGGCCTGGTGTCGTTTCGTACTGTACACAAACTCACAGACACGCACCCCCTGCGGATCCGCGCTCTGGCTCACTGCCATTAATCACTCGCTGGCAGAATCCAGTGTAGGTCACGGCAGGTTCAGCGCTTGAAACTCGAGTTACTACATCAGAAATGGATCACTCATGCACAGAATGCCGTATTAGTATTCGTACGTGCATGAGGGGAAAGCTGACACACATAAATAAAGAAAAGAGTAAATAAGAAAATCTAGCGAATCCTAATTAATCCCACTGCGGCGGACCTGTGCGCTCTTGCCGTTTTAAACACATACACCACTCGGAGAAGCTACACACAAGCTTAAAGTTGATGTGCAATCAAAATTAACCCCATTTATTTTCTTAATGCTTGTTTTGGGTCTTATGGGCGATTCATCAATGCACATAATTCTGAAAAACATTTACATTTATGTATTTGGGAGATGCAAAGCAACCTACAGGGCATTCAAAGTACGCACTTTTATCCATAACTTATTGCACACAAATCACACACAAGTGTGGCCAAGTACTTTTTGGGGTGATAGTAGAGTTGTAAATTCATGCAACATACACATGCATTCACCGGTCCAGAAACTTACAGATTACAGAAAGACCTCTGTGGAGCATGCACAAGAAATTACAAAATCTTTGTGACGCATATTGACAGATCTCAAGCACCTGATTATAATCACACTAATGCACTGTCAGAATCACAAACACAGCAGCAGCATTTATTCCATTCCCACGCTCAGCAAGAGACTACATTGAGCAATGCATGTTGTGCCCATGTCATGCCCACCAATGCCTAAGCAGAGTCTGATGCCCGCCGGTCACTAAGGGTCAGACAATCCTCGTGAGATCATTTAGAAACCACATGTGTGCATAACCCATCCACAGCATTCTTCAGTAGTAATATCATGTCCAAAATAATGCCCAAAAAGCACTGCCAACCATAATAGGCCACACTTACTGGAAATGTGACCTTCAAACTCTAGAAAACAACATAACTGACATCAACTTCTGGGAACAAAGTTTGAACGAAGGTCAGAAACATTAGGGCTAGGTGGTATAACAGTATATAATGTGTGATTGTAGAAATATCAACATGTAGAGAGTTTGCCACATACCTAGTGGAAATGACTGCTGTACATTATTCAGATGCAACTGCAAATTGCCACGTTAATATTAGACTTCATCGGATGTACATCAGCTGGAATATGGAATATTTGACTTGGAATATGGCTCACAATCAGAGTCTGGAGTCTGTTTATAATATCATTTTTCTGTTTTTACTCACTCAAGTGTTACATAATGTGAATGTTTGTGCACTGATGCCAGACGTATTAGTTTGTTATGAATGGTCTTATCTTTTGGTCTGTGTCCATGAAGTTCCAAATAAAAAGTAATAAATCACATAGAATTCACTGGATTATTTACAAATTGGCAGCACCACATGACTGTTGCATATATAAACCATTTTTTAATTTAGTTTCCAGGAATTATAACTATAATGTAATATACATGTTTCCATGATATTTGTATTATTACTACGAATTTATTAATCCTTCTGAGAAGGAATTAAAAGCTATTCTAATGACAGACATCTGCCTCTACTTTTTTATTATATGCACCCATATACACTACCATTTAGAAAGTTCAGGGTCAGCAATACATGCTGTTCTTTTAAACTTTCTATTCATCACAGAATCCTGAAAAAAATTATCATGGCTTCCACAAACATATAAAGCAGCACAACTGTTTTTATCTTTGATAGTAGCGGCAAATGTTTCTTGAGCACCGAACCCAACGTATTAGAAAGGTTTCTGAAGGATAATGTGACACTGAAGACTGGAGCAACGGCTGCAGAAGAATTCAGCTTTTGCCCTTAAATTGCATTTTTAAATATATTAAATAAACAGTTATTTGTAATTGTAATAACATTTCAAAATATTACTGTTACTGCATTTTTAATCAAATGCAGCCTTGGTGAGTATAAGAGACTTAAAGAAATCTTACCAACCCCAACATTTTGAACAGTAGTGTGCATTATATCCATACAAACAATCTGCTTTTCTGATAAATAGCATACATTAATAAATGAATGAATAACTTAATTGTAGTACCAAAATCAACCTCACCACTCAGGATTTCCTATACGTCTTGATAACGGAAATCATACCTCAGCAGACTGCCTTGGGTTCAACCTCAAAGCTAAAGCCGCTTCCTGTTTTCAGATTTTTTCAGTTGTTCTAGACTCACTCAAGGGCAAAAGTACAAAAAGGGAGGAAGACCATGTTTGCAAACAATTCCAAGTCATTCCAAACAATCTTCTGACCCCTAGTCAAGACAAAGAAGCTCTTCCAGCTGTATGTTCTAAAGAACTGAAACTTCTACAACGCTGGTTGCATCTCTGGTCGCTCTTCCATCACTTAATCTTTTTATTTTGGTGCGTCAATCTGTTAAATAACTTAGTATAGGAGATCATGATCCACACTCACGAAAACGGTCTTCTTTTTCGTTTTATTTTACTGTCTTTTCCCCATCAACGATGAATGTAAAATAAAATGGAAAAAAGAAGACTGTTTTCATGAGTGCGGATCATGATCTCCTATACAAAGAACTAAACCTTGTCAGGCTTTGTGCCAGACTACTGCAGTTGGCATACCTGAAATGACTCAATCAAATCAAAGAGAGGTGCATAGTGTGTGTTTCGATTATAAAAATATGTAGTGTGTTCTCAGCACTGCCACAATAGGTGCTATCGCGGATACTAGCATATATGGTCTTTATAGTGGACCAACACTGTGAAAAGCGCACACTGTACAATCAACAGGGCGGCATGTTTGCAAAGCACATAGAAACTGATGGGGAAGTTGTTAAGCTAAATCTAAAAACTAAGTAAAACAAAATATATGGCAAACAAATACTGGCTGACAACATACTAATGCATTTTAAATTACTCTATTTTCTATCAATACAAATAAAAACTGAAGAAAATTTTAACAAATGTCAACATTCAGCTTCATCTGCCAATTTGGAAAGCCCTGTCTAGACTCTGCCCCGGTACGAGTTGTGTCGAGCTATTCATTAGTCTGTTTGATGAGAAAAATATGAAATTGATAAAATGGGTTAAGAATCCGTACAACTGCAGCAGCAACTATTATTCTGCTGCGTGAAACTGCAAAAGAACTGATGACGGCACGGTTTGATCTTCGGCTGACCAATCAGCAGAAAGGGGCGTTTAATTCCCGCCCACGTGTAGAAATTGAATATTCAAGCGGTTTATACATTTTTCCACCCATGAACAAAAAAACGAAAATTTAAGCTAAATTCTCGTTTTTCTGGAAAAAAACTAAAAAGGAGCCGTTTTCTCATTTTTCTACTTTCAATAGTAAATACAAAAAACAAATGATCGAATGATACACGGATTAAGAATGAAGACAAAAATAATTAACCAGCTAACAAATGAAACGATGAAAGAAGGAATCAACTGAACAAACGAAACAACAAAAAATTAAAGACAATGTGGAAACAAAACAATGAAAAAGAACAAAAGAACAAAAAAAAAAAAAAAACAACAAACAAAATGATGAAAGAAAACAAAACAATGAACAACCAAAAGTGAACGAAGGAAGAAACAAAAACAATGAAAAAAAAAACAATGAAAGAAAGGAAGAGAAAGAAACAAAAGAACAAAAAAGAAAAGAACAACTGAATGAAAGAAAGAAAGAAAGAACTAAAGAAATTTAGTAGTCTATAGCAGCTGATGGGGCCATAGGTGATTGAACTCAAGAGACAGATTAGTGAGAAATAGAAATTGAACAAAATAGTGATGGATAGACTGTCCTCAGGGTGTTGACAACAACAAAATGATCATATTCACATGAAAAGACAGAAATAGAGTCAGGCAGCACATACAGGACATCACAAGATGTCACCCCACCCGAGGTGAGGTCACTCAGTGAAGAACTGGAAACACTTCACTTCTCAAAGCTCCAGAAATGCTTCAGGGAGTGGACATACAAAAACATGATCTCTCTTATGTGCTTGCGCATGCCAATGAGCATAAATAAAGTTATTTTTTTCCCTTTGGAAAGGGAGCTTAAGGCAAGGCATTGTGGGAAAGGACAGAAAGGATAGGAAAGAGGAAGGAAGGGCTTTGACTGTTGGCACAGACCTGGACAAATATACACATCCACACACACTCGCAAGTGGAAATGCAAGCGGCGTGTGAAAGGAAAGCAACTCTCATCTCCAAGAAAACAGTCTCCACTCAGAGGATGCTAAGGAAAGATATAATGGGGGTCTAGGGCCAAAAAAAGAGACTGACACTTTTCCGTTCAGGATTTCACACTCGTGACAATGCTTGACAAATGCACATTTTATCTCGTAGGGCACTCATTATACAACAATAGTGCACGCTTGAAAAGTACAGGCTTTACAAACAACCCCTCTGGCTGACCCCGTGAAGTCCAAAGAGTGTGTGTGGGGTGTACAGGAGATTAAAGAGGAAATGCTTTGTACGACTGCAACCTGATAAGCTTGTGAGAGTCAGTAGTTCTGTACTAAAACCTAGCGAGCTGCTCAACTGTAGTGTCTACATTGGCTGTTACCTTCTAAGGCAGCATCCAAATTGAAACAATCATTAGCGACTGATTTGAAACAATCCTTATGGGAAAAATACTGCTTCTCAATAAGCACACTCTGAGGCTTTAAACACACTTTAAGGGGGTGTTTAAGTTCCAAAAGAACTTAAATAAAAATCGCCCATCCATAAAAAAAAGTGTCTCACACGGCTCCGGGGGGTGAACAAAGGCCTTCTGTAGCGAATCGATGCATTTTTGTAAGAAAAATATCCATATTCAAACGTAATAATCACTTTAATCTAGCTTGCGCTTACTGTTGTAAACAGAAGCAGTTCCGGGGGAATGACGTATGAGGTCGGTTTTGCGCATGCACCGCTCAGAAGTGACGCACGCGGAGACGCAGCGGAGAGATCAAAACAAAACAACGGTTGAGAATTAGAAGTATCGAGAGAGCGGATTTGTAAAGAAAAATGTCTGAGGATTTCTAAAACAGCCAAGAGGAGACTGGTTTTCCTTTGCTAAAGTAAGGAAACTTTGCTTCCTTTGCTCCTGTAAACAAACGTTGGTTTTCACAAGACTCACCGGCGCATGCGCAACGCTGACCTCATACGTCATGCTCCCGGAACTGCTTCTGTGTACAACTGTTGGCGCAAGCTACATTAAAGTGATTATTACGTTTTGAATATGGATATTTTTCTTACAAAAAAAATGCATGCATTCACTACAGAAGGCCTTTATTCACACCCCAGAGCCGTGTGAGACACTTCTTTTTTTTTTTTTTATGGATGGGGGATTTTAGTTAAGTTCTTTTGGACTGAAGCAATGCAACACCCACTGAGTGGCATTAAACCGCTTGAAAGATCAAAGATCATTTTTAATATAACTCCGACTGGATTCTTCTGAAAGAAGAAAGTCATATACACCTAGGATGCCTCGGGGGTGAGTAAAACTAACCCTTTAAGTGAAAAACTACATACTGTAGCTAAAGCTTATAACTGAGACGTCTCTCATCTTCATGACTTGAAAAAAAGATATTACAAAGGCAGCACACTAGGTTTTGAAACAACCAATGTGCCACTGGCATCCATAATGCAAGGTAGGGCGAGACTAGTTTTTAGTTGCAGAGACAGACAAACGCCATAGAAACAACATTTAAATTCCAAAGAATCTCCAATCATTTCAGTTTCTCTAGACTTCGATGGTTTCTCGCACAAACATACATGAGAACAGACTAGGATGCCTGCAATAAATCACCCAGGTAACATCTCATGCGTGTCTGATGGATAATAGCTACAGGGCTCAGAGTGCAGTGTCTGTTTTCAACTCTTACATATGGCTCCGATGGCTGTGGCAGAGATCCAGGGCTCAGCACAGGAGATCCCGAGGGGCTGCAGAGCTCAGGGAACGGGTTAGGAATTGCTGGCAAAGACGCTGGACGAACTTGCAACTCTTCTTCCTGAAGTCGCCTACAAGGTGAGACACAAAGAGGCAAAAACAAAAAAGAGGTTGTACTTGTACTTTTGTACTGAACTCACCTTTAATATTATTCAAAAATGCATACTGTTCCTAACACAAACACTTAGCGCTACAACATCTAACCGTACCACCTAGTTAGTTTCTTCTCGTTTCATCAAGATCTCATTGGTTCATTAACCATGCAGAATTCCTGATATCATCCGTGTTTTAATCAATATGAAGCTGAGCAGAGTATTAAACCCCTAAAGTTCCTTGAAAACTTCAGCGCTGTAATGCGATAGGCTAATGAAAAATAAATCAGAAAAATCCGTGTGAAATTCTCACCGCCGCATTCATATATTCTGTAGTAGAATCTGTAATGAAACCTAGAGATTTTAAACCCACTTAGCCAACCGAGAACCGGTTCATGAACTTTCGTAGTGTTCGGCAGAGTTCAGCAGACAGACACATAGACTGCAGATGCTAAACTTGTCTTCGGATCTTTGATCTACATCAAGAAGACCAGGAATAATACATGACTGCCGCAGCACAGTTGGAGCGACCATAATAACTGAGGGAATAACTGAGAGAGTTTTTCAAATCTGAAACCATAGCAGGGGGTGGGCCGTTCAGGGTTCATGGCCGAGTCAGAACGAAAGAAGACTGTGTCTGTGTGAGTGTGTAGAGATGGGAACCTCTGAGTGAACCCATCTCGGTGTGTGTATGCGTGTGAAACTACACCCTGCTGTCATAGAGATCAGAGAAGAGCGGATGAAAGACAGCAAACGATACAGAAGCCCTGCAGAAAGGTGAGGTGTAAAAGAGTGGATTAGAACAAGCAGTCTGAGAGGATTCTGGGGAGAGAATATATTATGACTATGAACAGAAAGATGACTTTGAAATGTAGCAAGCGTAGATAACATATAATCAACCGTGCCTGAGGGGAGAGTATGAATACAGTTTCTTAGATCCAGATCAACCCACTGATAAATAGGTAACATTAAAAATAAATAAAGAGGGAATATAACATCTATGTGTATACATTATTTATAATAATATATTTGAAGTAATTTAAAATTACTTTTTTTAATGAATAATTAACTGTAGTAACATTTTACCATTTTTATCATTAAATCACACTAAATTAAATTCACAGCACTAGATATAATCAATGAATTGATAATTACAATGTGTGATACAAGCAGGGTTTCAACAGGTTTTGACCAAATTATTTTCAATTAATATAGTTTCATAAAAATGGATGAAATTATGAAATATTAAAGCATATCTCAGCACAACTACGCTACTGTTTGAACGGTAGTTAGTCATATTTTAATTAATAAATTAATACTATTCATCAGGTTTCAATGCATATTGATCATAAGTGAGGTAAGAATTACCATGTACAAATAAACATCTCTTAAATGAAATGCTGCTCTTCTGAACTTTTTATAAGAAAGAATCTTGAAATATTAAGCAGTACAACTATTTTCAATATTGATAATAAGAAGAAAAGGATTTCACGGAAGAAACCAAATGCAGCATTTAGAATGAGTTTGAGTGAATCACGTGACACTGAAGACTGGAGGAATGATGCTGAAAATTTGGAATCTTTAAAGATATTTTAAAACCGAAAACATTTTAAACGTTAAAGACTGTGCTACAGAAATAAATTTACAGCACAATGTTTCTATATTTTTGATACTTCATTGTTTCTTAAGGTAATGTAGAAAAAAAGTTAATTCACATTCAAAATTTGCTTGATTTTCTAAGTCTGGAAATCATAATTCCACTGATGTTGTCATATTTTCATTACCAGTTAAAAACACACACTTAAATGCGTGAATATACAATATAATATAATGTATATAAATATACATTACCTGACGGCATGTATGTGCATTGGCTGTGATCGCCGGAGCTTGTGGGCAGCCACTTTATTACTAGGGGCCCGTGGCAGTGGGGCCGCTCTGTTGCCATGGAGTCCACTGCCATCAGTGCTGTGCAAGAGGGGGGCTGAGTCCGAATGCTGGGTCCCACAGGTTGCATAGATGCTCTCATAGGAAGAAAGAGAGGCCATGTCATTCACCAGGGCCTCCAGATCTACATCATCCTCTGCAGCAAAAAACATGCATGGAAAGAGAAAGAGATTGAGTCCTAGATCACTCACAGGCTACAAAAGTGTATCAGCAGTAGCCACAATACAACAGTGAGCCCCTCGCGAGGAATACACTCAATTCACATAAAATAGGATGCCAATTAATCACTAATTATTATGCATATTAACTGAGAGACTGTGTGTAATATTTATACTATCATTTGTCTAGCAGAAGAACCTTTTTAATAAACAAAAATTTCCATTATGAAAAATGTAAAAGAAATGATGACCATACTCTACCATTTAAAAGTTCAGGGAAAGTTTTTTCTTTTTAAATGATAATCATTTTATTCAGCAAGGATGCATTAATTACTATACTGATCAACTGAAACTATTAAAGGGTTTGTAGGATAGTATAGACTAAAATAGAAACAGCCATTTTAAATTGTAATAATATTTCACAATATTATTTTTTCATTAAGTGTATTCTTGCTTAAGAGACCTAAGAACAGTCTTTTTTTTAAATCTTGAGATCCAAACTCCTGAAAGGTAATGTGTATTATACGTAACACCATATATGTCATTCAAATGAATTAAAAACTAAACTTTTTTATATAAATTAGAATTTCTTATATATTCTAAAATAAAACGTCACGTTGCACTGAACCATGGCACCACAACATACATTTTTTATTAGGGAATGCATTTATTTATTTTGATTTCAAAATTTCACTTTAAACAAATCATGTCAAGTTTTGAAGTAGTAAGGCATTCTCACACGAACACCACCACGTTTGACTGTCGGCTAGATTGTGGAATGAGATTTTAGCTTCACGCCAGACATAATGGGATACAGGTCATCCAAAATGTTCAATTTTTGACTCACAGAACATTCTTCCAAAAGTCTTGGGGATCAGCCAGGTGCTCTTTGGCAGATGAGAAATGTTCTTGGTTAGCAGTGGTTTCAACATTGCTCCTCTCCCAGCCCACATTTCTTTGGAAGGGTTTTTTAGGATCCACTGTGGCTTCCTGGATGATTTTAAGCTGAGCCTTTGGACACACTTTGACAGATCGGTCACAGAACATTCACCACCATGTCCACTTGTTTTCCATATGTATTATGGTTTAGTGGTGTCCCAGAATTTCTGAAATTGATATAACTTTATGTTGAGGCAAAAACTTTAGTTACCAGTTTTCCCTTATGTTTCAAGAAATTTCCTTTTAAGTATGGTTCGTTTAATTGAATATATATGCATCTTGAGATGGTGTAGCATAGCGATTTAGGATCTGGGACAGTAATCAAGATTTAATGGTCTTATTTGAACAGTATTTGCATAAACTAAGAAAACAATGCACTAAATGTACAATGCCGCTAACAATACATAGCCACAAGATGGCAGTATCAAATTAAATGAGTAAAGACCAAAGCAGTCAAGTGCTTTGGTCACATTTCCCAGTGTTCCCTGATCTAATTGAATCCCTCTAATCTGACTCAGAGCAATTCATCTTGAGTCAATGACCCCACAACATTACTCACTGACATATCCAAAACCAAACAGTCCACCAATCTTGCTCACACAGAAAACACATCATCACAATACATTCTGTTCTGTGGGAGGAACAGCAGGTGGTTTGTGGAATTGCTCTGTAATAATGGTGCATGCCTGTTAAATGAAGCAAGCTGGACATGTTCAATAGTTGGAGTGTATTTTCACTAACTTGGTTGATGACTGAAATGCTTTAACCTACTGATTCTCATCTGGTTTTGCTTCATGACCTCAAGTGATAACCTTCACAGTACCAAAACTTAATTTTATCATTAGCATTTAGCATTATTTTTCCCTGCCGTCCACAACCTTGTCAAAACAGCCCTGAGACACATTTTGGGTCATGACCCATTAGTTGAGAAGCACTTTGTGCAATCGAGACCCATAAAAACTAAGCTTTTAAGGCCCTAGAATGATCTCCTCAAACAACTGGTACATTTAAAAGGCTAGCAAATCATGCTAAATGTAATGCTAGTGTAGTGTGGGTCACCAAAGTGCTTTTCCTTCATCAGTACGAACAGTTACCACTGCTGAAACATGCTGTCCCTTATCGATCCGGACTTGTAAAGCAAAGAGAAGGCAGCGAGATGGCCATGCTATCAGACACAAATAGACAGAAAAGTAAACGTTTATAGACTAGCTAAAAAGAATATTTAGCTAAGCTAGCTCCCTGAGTAACGGAAGCACATCTCTAGAATATGTATGGATTTAAAGCCTGTTCACACTAAGAACGATAACTATATAACTATAAAGTTTTAAATTCCAAGTTCAAAGTCCAAACCACAACTATAATCGAAACAATGCTGGAACAATATTGTTTGAACTTTTATCAACTGATATATAGTTGTGATGAAACAGAATTGGCGACAGATATTTTCTTGTGCATTTTGACAGAGTGTAACGATTACCAGTAGTATAGAGAAGAAGGAAAGCAATGGGTGGAGAAAGAATGGAGCGGGATAGGAAAAGGACCATGAGACGGGATTCAAACTCAGGTCCCCGCGATCAGTTGTGCTGTATGTCGGCGCACTAACCACGAGGCCATTGGTGCCGACAAAAAAATAATAATAATAAATGGACAAATTTAAGGTGGGACCTTTATTCATTGGTTGTTGATTGGATTTTGAGATGTAGGCCTATCCACTATCAACCTGAAACCAAGTGCATTGTTCTTGTATGAGGAGAGAGCTGAATGCATTTCATGCCAATTTTAACTAAGCTTGCTAGCGAATATTAATTTAGCAACACCTGAGTTACCTTAGCAACTGACAAGTGACCAATCAGAGATACTGATTCGAAAACAGATCTAATTCAAAGCTCTGCTTCTGACTTCCTGTAGAATACCAGCAGCGTTCGAACTGCCGTGCATTCCATACATTCCCCAGACCCACACACTTCCACGTGTGTCCGAGTGTAAGTGTTCGTGAATGTAAGGAGAGAGCTCGGCAAGTGCCCTGTGCATGAGAGAAGTCTCCTCAAACTCAAACATGCACATTAAATAAGATGAATAGGAATGTAAAACAATTAGGTACTACAAGTACAAGATCTTCAAGAGGTACAGCGAGTGCAAGTGATTGTCAAAGAGCATCTTCCCGTTTACCGCTCTAAGCTCTAAATGGTCTGAATATGCTTTGAGAGCTGTTTTCCTCGTCTTTCCAAACACTCCCTTCCTCTTTTCTCCATTTCACATTCCTTACTAACAAACACAAACATTTCCACAATATACCATGGTATTACCATGTAAGGTTACTTTTACTTTAAAAACAATACCATGCTACATATAAAAGAACATGCTATTACCATAGTAACATTAAAAAAAAACTATGTAATTGCTATGGTATGACCAAACATCATGACATTACCACAGTATGTGTTGACACCATAGGTTCTTTTTATATGTTATCATGGTGATACCATGTTTTTTGCCTGTGCTACCAAGGTAAACTCATTTAATTAAAGTTTACGTCAAAAAAACCATGGCATTAACTATCTACATGTAAAAGAACATGCTATTACCATGGTATTTTAAAATTACATTACTATAGTACATGGTGATGCTATAGGCTCTTGTATGTTACCATCCTGTTCTCACACTTGTTGCACACTAGCAAATTATAAATCCTCAATGCATCATATTCAAGTTAAACTCTTGACTGCATGCTGGATTGTTTTCAGGGCGGGTTTTAGAAAGAGGGGCGTGTCTAATTGACCCTTTTCAAAGACCTGCCCCCCCTTACTTACTGTTGCTATTAAAGCAAGAAATAAACATGAATGAACATTAGAAGGTATTTTATTTCAACTGTGGAAAGATGTCAATACATGCTATTTTCAATCTACTCAGTTTTGGCGGATTCTGCGATATATTCGGTCAGATCGCCTGTCAGTCAAGCTCCCTGCAAAGGGTCTAATTTAGTGGACAAGTCTGACAAACGTTCCTTACAACCTTAAGTTCACTCTGGTTCATCAGTTATTGTAAGAGGGACACAATACCTTGATTATTAATATAAGATCTTGTCAAACAACTAACAATAACAAACAACACAGTACAAATAAACGGTCAATTAGCTACAGAGCTAATTATAACATTCATTAGCAATCTATAAGGAAGATTCCTAGCTAGCAGTGATTTTTTCAAAAGAGGATACACAGATCTCTTCAGTGGCTAATACTGTCAGACAGACTGTCTCTTTCCTGTTGTTTTTCTTTCAGCTCTCTTTCCTCACTGTGGAACTGTGTTTCAGAAGACGGTCCAACCTCATGTGCCCAGCTCTCTCTCTCTTTGTGTGTACTGAATATAGGTCACCTCATATAACTCCAGCCTCAACTTATAGAGCGCAAACAGGCATGTAAGTGCAAGCATGTACTCATACACCCCCACCCACCCAGTGGCTTGCCACAGAGGACCAGAAACAAACACAACAAGAAAGATTTATAGGCTTTTACACTGTGTGTATCCGTATATGTATGGGATACAGGAGTACTGCCATCTCGCCCTGCCCATTAGGAAGGCGTCAACGGTCCCCACAAGGACATTGGCTTAATATGCAGACTAAATAATGTCTTATTGAGCATCTAAAAATGCAGAAAAGTTTGTGTGAGGATTCAGAGTAGAGGAAAGAAAACATCATTACCTCAGATTATAAACAGTAGAAGTTAATAAAAAGTCTGCATCAAGACTCTGTTTACTTAGCATACACATTTGTCCCAAGAAGTTAACTAAATATGACAAACTCTCCCTTTGATCTCAGTTTGACGATGCTCTCATTTGGAAAAATTAATCATAAATCATTTGTATTACTGTTTTCCTGGATGCAGGGGTTTTAAAACAATTTTACATAAAGGTGGGTTTTTTTCAAAAGGAACTAAATTCCTAAAATACAAAGGCAGCTATATTTATGTATAAAGGATAAATATATATGTATATGTGTGTGTGTGTGTGTGTGTGTGTGTGTACACATATATAAACCTTCTGACCTCCTAGGGGCTCATTGGACCCAGTTCCCAAACCTCTGCTTTAAGTGGGTTGCTTATTATAAATTAGTATTTAGAATTCTTTATATAAAAACAATAGACAGCCAAAAAGATGTATGCATGTATCAATGTCAGCATTTCTTACAACCCTGACCAGTGCAACCAGCCCACAGTGTATATATGTCTACACACAATAGCCTGCTGTGGCTTTCTAAAAAAAATGTATATTCTTCAGGGTAGTGACACGTTAAAGCAAGGCAGCATCTGGAGAGCAGAGCAGGACATAGACACACACAAGATCTGCGGCCAACAGCTTTGCTCACGGCTATAAAACGGTTAGCAATTCGGGAAAGGCCCTGACTTGCACAGCTCGTGGAGGATATACAACGCTAAGTGCACACAACCACTGCAGCTACAGGAGGGGTCGTCAGTAACCTCTGTGACCTTACAGAACCCAGTGACCTCAACAATGCTACTGAGGACAAACGCTGCCTGTGCAATCCAATTAGATGTTGCCACTCCAAATGCAACAGAACTAAAGTAATTTTAATGTACAGGAATAAAACCAGAGAACGGCCCTTTAATAACCCACCTGGGTGATTAGGAGAATTCCTATTGGACGACTGCTGGAAGCTTGAACCAATGAGATTTGATGGTCTGTGAGAGGGGGTGCGGTCAACATTGTCCTGAAGAGAAAAAAAATGGAGAAGGTCAGAAAGCTCAAGTACATAAAAATTATATATATGAAGAGATGCATGCAAGCTGATGTCTCCGCCACTTTATGCCATGACCAATACTTTATGAGAATTTCAGGCTCTAGTGTGCTTCTATTGTAGATACTTCTAATCTTTAATGGAACCATTCACCACCCAAAAAATTAGGATTTTGTCATCACGTGCTCACCCTTATAATGTTCTTGTATGATTTACTTTCTTCTATCAAGAAAAAAAAAACAAAAAAAGAAAAATTTTTTGAAAAATAAATAAAAACTGGTCACTTCAAAATAATGAAAATAAATGAGGATTGAAAGCAAGGCTGCTCAATGATGACAAAAATCAATCAAATATCTTAGTTAATATTGGGGTCACAAGATTACCATATATTATATTACATACACTTACATATAAGTATACATATAGTTCAGTCATGAAACTCAAGATAGCGCAGGCTGACGGGTTGTTAATGTAACTGATGATATTCAGAGCGTTAAACGACTTGGCACAAGCTGATTGGCTGCATATGCAGCATGAACCAATGAGCTTACTGCCTTGCATTCACTTGAGACTCCTGCAGCGTGCTTTCAGAATTTCTCTGAAACCCTCCACCTTACCCAGCTCCATCTGTATAGATCTGCTATGGGTTATTCTATATGCTATTTGTGCAGCAGCAGTATGTCTTAAATACTCATGGCACCGTATCGCCATATGCATTGGCAGATCTAATAGGCCAAAACCAAATACAATAACATTATCATATCCATCACCATGCTAAAATCTTCCGAGAGTTGTCATGATTGAAATACATTTAAATAAATAATATACAAATTATATTTTTAAAAAACCAAATAATATCAACTATGTTGTAGTGGTGCACTTTCACAACCTCCTGAAAACGAATAAACATTTAGGGAAGGGCGAGTGCTTTCAAGGAAAAGGGGGGAAATGGATTCCTAACATAAAACAAGAGTGAAATGGAATACGGCACAGTAATTGTTTTATTACAGTTATTTTGTTTTCATAATCATTGAAAACAATAAATTGCATAGTAAAACAATAAGAAACAATACATACGACCACTGTGCTCTATATTTCAAATCTTCTGAAGTCATGTGATTTCTTTGTGTGAGGAGCAGACTGAAATTTACAATGTTACTCACTGAAAATTTTGACATCTGCATTCATGAATGTATCAGCGATTTCGGATTCCTGATCATGAGTGAATAATTTTTCTGAAACGGATTTTTTAATGAATTAGTTGATCCAGTTTACAAAACTAACTGATCCAGTTTTGACTTAATGGTCCAGTAAGAAGGGAAGATTATCAGTGAATAAGTTTTGGTCTATTTCTCCCATAAAACTAACAAATGACTTGGAAGATCATGGAATATTTTTATGATACTTTAATGATGATTTTGCATGCTTTTTGAAGCTTGAGAGCCCCAATCTTCTTTTGCGTTCCACTAAAGAAAGTGACCAACATAAGGGTGAGTAAATGATGACAGTTTTTGGGTGACCTATTCTTCAATGTCATAGTTTACATCTCAGTTATAATTTGGAAATGGGCAAATACTCTAATATAGACTTAATCTCTAAAATAATACATCAAATAGGTTATTTATCTATTGGATAAAATAAAAAACATATGTCCATAACTTAAAACAACAGCTCTAGTGCTCTCAAACTGCACACACAATCTCACACCATATAATTCAAAGCAGAATGCACAAAGCTGAGAGTAGTAGTCCAAGAAAAAAATAAAAATAAAGCCACATTTTCAATTTCCAGTTTTCTAGGAAACCTAAGAACATGGAAGCCTAGTTTCCAGGAACTAGCCTCTGCCAGAGGTCCCCATGCTCTCTTTTCTGCCTGCCTTCTTTCCATTTCTCTCTTCTGCTCTCTCTTCACGCTCCACCAAGCCAGCCAGCTCTCAGAAAAGAGAAAAACATCTATAAAAACGAGAAGGGAAATTTACAGCTCTGAGAAAGCTTCTCTAATGCTTCAGCCAGTGTACTGTTAATCTTGAGCAGTGTTAAAAGACCAAAAAATGCTGCACACCAACAGAAGTTATTAACTTTTTATTTGCTCAGTTAAACCGGGTTGAATTTGGGCAATATTACTTTAAATTCAAACTGTAAAGGCTTTTTACATACTTTTTACTCTCTACAAGGAAGCTCAAAAATGGAACGCACCAGGATCTGTAGCAGGGGTTGACAGAGGAATGCGAGAGGGTGTGTGTATATATGTGTGTGTTGTACTTGGATGGGCTTCAGGCCTTGTGTCCTTTATGTAAACCTTAACCCCCCAGCTGATTCCACGGGGCAACAAAAGGCAGAGAATTTCCTAGAAAGGCAGGTCACGTGACCCAAGTAGAGCCTTGGCTATTGACTAGGCTAAAGAGTGGTTAGAAATCCAAAGCATTTTGGAGTTGACCTCTGACCCTGAAAGCCATAACTTGGCCATTCTAGGCGCTGATGTGATACACAAACATAAACACAACTGCTCAACTTTCCCATTTGGCTCTTGGTGACCAGACACCCAGCTATAAACCTGAAACACAATTCCAAGTCTCCTTTTGACCTAAGACCTCTGAGCCTAAGCGTCATCCTCATTAACTACAAGCAACTTATGACTTACAACTCGCCACGACTAATCCCTAACCATACCTAAAGAGGAAAAAACGGATATTATATATATATATATAAATATCTATATATATGTTATCTATATATAATATTTGCATATATGTATATAAGGAAGTATTAAACAAAGATGTCCACTTCTCAGGACAAAATCGATAAGAATACAGATAGAGAAACACTGGGAGGAAGAAACGAAAGAGGTAAGGTAGACCAAAAAAAAAAAAAGAAGAAAAAAAAAGGGAGAACCTGATATAAAAGGGGACATGAAATAAGAAACCATAAATTCCTTATGTTTGACATTAAGAAGTCATGTACTATAAAGAAACCATGTTAAGTTTCGGAACTCAAACTTGTCATAGTCTAAAAGAGTATATTGAAGGCAGTATGCCAAAAACAACAGCTTGTGGAATGTTCTACTCTATGATGTCATAGTGTGGATAAGCACCGCCTCCGCAGAAGAAGATCAACGCATGCTTCTACATCACTGCCTGTTTAGCCCCAACCACCGATTCAAGCATGTAGTGTTTCCAGAGCGGCGGAACACAAGTAATACAACAAGAAAACCACATGCAAAGATGGCTCTGGAAGGTGAATGAACTTTATGGGTTATTGAAGGGATCCAGACCGCGGTCAGGAAGAAATGGTCTTTGTTCACTTCATTTTACTGCGAAGTAGTTACAAAAAAGGGCACCAATTGATTGGGTATTTTCAAAAAAGATTGAATCCGATTACGACACATGCACCCATCTGATGAGGAAGACGCTGTCAACATACTCAGCTGGTAGCCACATCATAGACATGTGGGCCGGTGTACTTCCGTTACAAACCGCCACGCCTATTCAAACCGACAACTTGATGAGGGTGTTGCGAATCAGCTCATGGGAAATATGAAAAATTAACCATAACTAGTTATAATTAAATATTCATATATTAGATCCACTGTAGATATTTAGCTGACCACTCAGGGTCAACCGTATTGTCAATTCTAAGAACGTTAATTTCGTTAAAGGGAAATAACTTCCTTACTGTACAAAAAGCTTGTAGCATAAATCTGCATGATTAATGACTCCGGTTATGAGTAAACAATGAAAACGTCAAGTGTGATACAAGTAAGGTTTATTAACTACATAAACACACTTACACTAGTCTAACATATACATAAACCACATTATTAAGCCGGTCTAACATACACATTACACACACACACACACATACAGTTGGGATAGGAAAGGGTTAAAGTTTAGCACTAAAGAAAGAGACATAAGGAAAGACATTTATGGAACCATTTGCATATTCAGCAGATCTAAAACCTGAGGGAAAACGTCAGATTCTTAGTTCAAACACACCTTGTAAAAAGGTGTAACTGATACTTAATGCATCAATTAAATCGACTAAGTTTGATACTTGCGTATGTCTGAAAAAGATTCCTGATGCAATCTTAAGGCCCCAAGATCTTGCTGAAGTTGGTTGATGAGAAAGAACCAGTTTGAGTCAGAATCACTTGATGAATGAAAGGACTAGGCCGAAGCCTGGCACGAGCTTTGGTATCCTGGAGCGTTTCTCACATCTTCATCTTATCATCTGACCGAACCACCGACAGGGCGGGTCACATGGGGTGTCAGCTTTAAGGTCAGAGAAGATCCCCGCCTCTCAAGATGGGCTTATCCAATGAGAAAAGCCGGAATCCCAAGTGGGCGTTTTGAGATCCTGTGGAGTTTATGGCTCTTTGTGTGGAAACATGGTACTTTAGTATCTGGAACTTTGATTGAAAATACTAAAGGTTCTCAGGGCACTAATATATTGCCTACGTACCAACAAATAATATACATTCTTGTTTAGATCATCAGAAGGCGAATTCATAGATACTAAACAAGCTATATGTAAGGTTATATGAATGAGTGGTTTATCGTAAGCACGAATAAAAATAGTCTATAATACAACAGTTAATACAAAACAGCAATACTACACACAATGGCCTGAAGGAAAATGTGTGTTCATTCAAAGAAAAGTTTTCCCATGAATTAATTAGAGAAGAGTCCATTTCTACTGTGCATTGTGTAAACCCTGTTTATGGAGAAAGCCGAATGAGAGTCGGCTCGCATTCCACAAGGTTGTAAATGTATCGGGTTACCATGAAACCAGGGTCTTGTTCGGCGTCCTGGGGTGTTACAAAGTATTTGTGAATCTAGCTAACAAAATATATATTGTGTGTTGGAGTAGTCCAGACGCTACAAATTCCCCCCTTTCGAACGTTGTTGTCCATAGAATTGACAAAAACGAGCGATGTCAAAGGTGCAGAATAATCGAACACACACCTGACACTCACGGCTGGGAGCCAGTGGCGGATCTTTGGCTGTTGGTGCCTCCAGGAGCGGTCAGGTGGTGTGCTGTGGTGATGGAGGCTGTAGCAAGGTGTGGGTCCTCGAGTTTATGCAGCAGGTGTCGAGGCTGTGTCACCTGTCATCCTGAAGTGAGTTAGTCCGGGTAGGATGTTTTTGTTGATGTTGTTAGCCAGTAGGCTATCTGTGGTACCCATGATGTGGGACAGCTGGGTTAGACTCTCACTGGTGAGAGTGCAGGTGGTTCCAGGGATTGCCGGGAACTGTTATGGAGATTCTATAGAGTGTAGAGAATTTCCGACTGACCTAGAGATGATGGCAGGAAAGCGGCAGGTGGCTGTGAGCTCTCTGCTTTGCTCAACGTAACTAGAAATCCGATGTTTGCGGTGTCACTTGGCTCTTTTGGTGGCACCGACTTGAGCTTGCCTGAGTTGTGTTGGTAGAGCTTTCGCTGTTGGGCATGTGGGCCCGTTGCTCAATCCAACGTTGTCTGGCTGCTTCTGGAGGTGTCGACCGGTTTCAAGGGATGCTCCTCCCTTGGAGGGGCCTGATGCTGTGTTGCAGCAGGCAAGGAGTCAGAGGTTTGTCCTTCTTAGTACTCCTTAGTTGAGTTTTGTTCATGGAGCTCTTTTGCGATTGTCAGCAGCTCCTGTAACCCAGAGGTTGGCGTGTCCAGCTGTCCTTGTGTAGCATCCGTTGTGTGGAGGAGGATGTTGTGGTGGACTGCTGTTGGAAATACCGTGGTGTTTGCAGGATGAGGAAGCCCTTTTCCATGGCTTCTCCCAGTGTTTGGTCTGGAACTTGGGTCTGTTGCCATGGTGACGGCTCTGTCCTCTTCTGGCTAGGGGCTATCTGTAGAAGGGTTTTACATTGTGGCAATGCTGGGTGCCTTCTGGTGCCCGCTTTGGATTCTGAGTTGTTAAGTTCAGACTCAGTGGGGTTTGACAGACACCTTTAGTGGAGGCCTTGTGCTTTTTAAAGGCCTTCTGTGTCAGGTTACGCAGCTGTTGATTAGGCATTGTGCGGCAGGCCCTAATGCCTAGATGACTTCTTGCAGCTGGTGTCCTCCGCCATCCCAGGGTAATCGTGAGCTTTGGAGTAAGTTTGTCAAAGTCTGTGGTAGTAAGCATGGGGAGTTTCACGCCGGCCCTGCTTTGTGTCTGGGGCAGCGATCAGTCCGTGTTCAGACTCTGGGTATGAGAGTATTTAGGTTGCCAGATGTGTTGTCTATGGCCAGCTCGTTGGGGTCTGTGGGGTCCCACAGTGTGTGTGTCTGCAGTGATCCTCCGGAAAGGTCCCTGCCCCACCCCCTTGCGGCTGCTGGTTGGTGACATGTGAACAGTGGCTCTCGCCCCCCCCCCTCACAGGTTCAAACTCTTGGCTGAGGGGGTGGGCCTGCTGGCCAGGGAAGTTCTGTTTCGTGTTTTCCCTATCTGTTCGCCTTGTGGTCTGCAAGCATATTTCAGTTCATTTGTGACACTGAATTCACCTCGTTGCGTTGCTTCGGTTCGCCTGAAAAATTATTATTTTTTTTGTTGCAGCTGCAGAGGTTTTCAGGAAGCTGACTTGTGAAAGGTCAAGCAGAAGGCTTTGGCTCTGCAGCTGCAGGGGTTTTCAGGGAGCTGACTTTTGAAGTTTCAAGCAGAAGGCTTTGGCTCCCTTTACCCCCCTTTCGTAGCTGTGCACAGGCATGGAGGGCTTGCACTGCTGGCGACGTGGTGTTGAACCTGCTGTCTTTTGCTTAGGTCTATGCGCAGTCGTTAGGACTGTTTAAATTCTTCCTGAACCATGTTAAGCTCCTTTCTAATTGCTGAGTCAGGGTTTGGACCTCAGCTCTGTCTGTATGCAGGTGGCCTTGTAAGGCCTAAGATGTGGTGTCTCTCTCATTAGTTCCACATATGTTGTTTTAAGAGTGACTTTGTGTGAAACAGTTCTCTTTTCAAGTCATGTGTGATGGCTTTTTCCAGCGGCGCATGGTGTCCAGCGGCTGTTAGAGCCTCCTGAAGACTGGTGATTTCTTTCTGTCGCACCATTCTGTGAGGTTCTTTGCATCCGTTCTGTGCTTTCTCTCGTTGAGCAGGTGTCAGTTCTCTGCAGAATTCTGTGACTTGCAGTTTCAGCTCATATACCTCCTGTCTGAGGCCCTTGAGGGTGTGGGCCAAGGAGAGGATGATGCTGGTCAAGTGTTCGATTATGTCGCAGTCTCGCTGTTCCTTTCTTTGCCAGGGCAGGTCGTTGGCTGCTTTGAGCTGAAAGATGTACATTACAGTGCTCTACTGGGTTTCCAGGTGGTCCTGGTGAGCTGCCAGGGCTGGATGTCTGTGGAATGTCTGCGACATACTGGCACACTTGTGGGAACACCAGATAGAGAGAGACACAAGGCAAATGCAGGTACGTACAGAGGTGTTAAACTATCTCTAAGGGGAACGGCTGTGTAGGCCGTGTAAGGTATGACTAGCTGGTGGGAGGCAGCTAGTGAGGTAGGGTGCTATGATTTTGTGTTCGTGAACACAAAGGAAGAGTTTGTGTAACTTTGTTGAGGGGCCGTAAGCATGGGTCAGCTGATGACCGTTGGCCTTTATTACGTGTACTGATGGGTTTTCACGGTTTTGTGTCATTATTATGATTCGAAACTGAGTTTAATAAAATAAGAGAACTCAAAAAAAAAAAATTTGAGTTTTAATAAAAATTTTACCTATTTTAGTTTTTTTTCTAAGTGATATGGCTAAGCAGGTTTCACTTGTGGGTGATGCTGCAATAGATTTCATAAACCTAGGGTTAGACTGTTAAACTAGCAGGGACCCACCAAATACATCGTCAAAAGGAAAAGAAACAGTGGAAATTGGTTTAGTTTTATGTTAGCCTAAATTGTGTTGCAATGGTAGCTGCCCTTCAACTTATTAGGCCTGGCACTGAGGCGTGAGGAGAAGTAGAGAGGAAAACAGGGATTAGGCTACTAATAACCTATATAACTCATTAAGGAAACAACAGTTTCTAGAACTACTGTAATCCTATACAAAAAACGAAGATGGTGATGGTGAAATAACTAAAATAAGGTAAAGTAAAACAAAAAACAACAAAAAAAAAAATGAACTAAAATAAAAAAAGGGTCGAAGAGCGGTCAGGAAACTTAAAAAGGGGAAAGTTAAATAAACAAATAAAAAAATATACAAATAAAAATGGAGAAAATAAAAAAAAAATAAATAAAAAATTTGATAATTAAATCTCAAATTTAATCCAAATCAATTTAGCTGAATTGGTACAATCATGCTAAACAAATGTAAATAAATGCAAAAAAAAAAGAGTGATAAAGTCAACAAACTAAAGAGAGACGGGGGGAGAGAGAGGGAGGAGAGACGGTGTGGTTAGAAAGTTACACTTTAACTCTTTACATATAGTTTAGTCAGATGCTAACAGCTGGCAGTTGAGGTAAAGGGCTTAGCTTAAGAGTTGGCGTTAGTTACACGCAATTCTTTGTTTGTGAAGTGGATGCTGTTGTCAGATTAACCGGAAGAGTCTGCTCACACTTCGGGGTCACGTGTTGCTAGGAGACCAACGCAAGCTCACAACAGGTGCAGGTGGAGCAGACTTGCACTGCTGTGAACATGCATGGGAAACTCATGCATGTCCCGTACAAATTCATTCATTACTCAAAACCGCACATTCACTTCACAGGCAATGGTGGATTCGAGTTAGCTACGCTAGAATAACACCATTAATTTTACGAAAATGTTTCACATGAGCGAGTCAAAAATGAAATACAATGATACGTAACAAATAATAAGGCCTTAAATTAATGAAATGAAGAGTATCGCTCAGATCACCTACACAGTGCTGAAAAGGGGATTTCTTCGCCCAAGATCAAACCGATTCATTCTGGTACCATTTATAAGAGCTGCTAATCCTGAGATTTCGTCGTCAGAAAATAGACTTATGCTCCACTAACAACAGCGATTAGGATTTCTTCGCTAAAATCAGGTGAGTTTCTTATCGTACGATTTAAAAACAATATAGCACTGAAACTTTCTAATACCTATAGGAAGGCACCTTCAAGCTATAGTTATATCTGATTATATTCAGAACCTGGTGAGCGCATGTATAAGAGTTACGTAAATGATTCACATGAGTGGGTCAATATGAATACAATGATACATAACACAAAATAAGGCCTTAAATCAGTGAAATGAAGAGCATCGCTCAGATCACCTACAACAATGCTGAAAGTGGGGATTTCTTCTACCAAGATCAGACTGATTTATTCTGGTAACATTTATATGTGCTGCTAATCTGAGATTTATTCGTCAGAAAAGGCGTACCCTCTACTAACAACAGAAATGAGGATTTCTTCGCTAAAGTCAGGTTAGTTTCTTATCGTAAGATTTAAAAACATTATAGCACTGAAAACTTCTTACCGCTCGCAGGAAGGCGCATTCAAACTATAATATTATCTGCTTTTGATCAGGAACTGGTATGCGCATAAGTTACTAACTTATGAAACAGACACAATAAAGAACAGATAAGATTGATTATTGGGTCTGCTTGCAAGCAATGTTAAAAACGACTCCACCGTTCTAAATTACTGATCGTACTGCATAAAGTAGGAAACTATAGTTTTCTGGTTAGCTTGTCAAAGTTTATGGGGGTCGCATCATGCGCTGCTGCAGGGATGCTTGGAAGGGACCCCCTCCTCTCTGTGGTGGCTGGAGGTATTATGGGTCTGTCTGCTGAGTTGTTAAGCAGAAAGTGCTGGCTCCCCCTTCGTAGCTTCGTGCACCTGAGGGAGTTTTGCAATGCTGAGTGAGGAGAAGGAGTAGGGTGTTTCTCCCACTGTGTTTTCTTTTGCAGCCTATAAGAGTACCTGAGTTCTCTTTGGACCATGTCAAGTTTGTCTTGAGTGTTGTTCAGCTGCTGGATCAGAGTCTCAATTCTGGCAACTTTGTCTAAGAGCTCAGAATTTGCTGCTTTAATAGTAATTTTGTGTGGGTGTTTCCTTTCCAGGTCCTTTCTGGCTAAATTTCCCAGGTGCACTTGCTGTTCAGCAGCTATCAGAGCTTTTTGAAGTCTATTGATTTCCTCCTGTAAATCCATTCTGCTGGGGTCCTTGTGGGAAACCGCCGTGATCTGTTGCTTGAGATCACTTACCTCCTGTTTCAGACCCATGAGGATGTGGGCCACGGAGGGTGATGACCTTGGCGAGCTTTTTGTAGCCACAACTCTCGCCCGAGTCCTGAGTCTGAGGCACACTTCTCTCTCTGTGTCCAGTTGCTTTCGGCTCAGTAGGTGGTCGTCGGCCCTGGGTAAAAGGGGGTGTTCCTCACGACGCCTGGCCAGCCCTCTCTGGTCTGCATTCTGGGCAGTTAGTCTGAGCATCTGCAACGTTTTGACACACTGGTGTTGAGAGTAAGGGCTAGAGACTACTACAAGATCAAAACAGAGTGTGAATGCTAAAATAGTTTTGGGTCAGCATATGTTTTGCTGAAAAGGACGTAAACAGGATTTTGATTGATGATTTAAGACTACTGTCAAATTATTGTCAAATTATCACTCAGAATTTGCTGACGGTTCCCCAAACAAGCTTAATCTCTGAGGTATGAAGGAGAAAAGGGAAAAGCAGAAGGAAAAGGAGAGCATTTCTATTCAGATTATGCTGATTATTTTTGAAAAATAAACAAATCAAAAATAGAAATGTCTCTGGTTCCTTTTGAGGTTCAGAGAGAACATCAAGGGGGCTTAACATGTAAATGGATTTAAAATTAGCTGACTTCTATTATTAAAACAGGGGTATCAATTGATAGTGGAACAATCAGTACGAACTCGTGATTACTGATTGTGTGGGGCAACACCCATGTCGGTACAGCTTGCTGTGTTCCAGACGCCCATGCTGTGATTTTGCCTGTGGTGCCCCGCCCTCCGTAGCGCGTATTCACTGTGCCACTAAAAGTACCCAATACCTTAATGATTCTTCTCTTGATAGACAGTTAAAATGTAATTAAATGTAGATTTAATTAACTAGTAACTGAGCAATAGCATTCAGGAAGGATAGATCTAAGATAGTTAAATTCGCTGAGACGAATTGAAGATTGAGAAACATAGAAAAAGAAGAAAAAGAAGGAAGAGAAAAGGAAAAATCAGAAACCAGGGATTAGGATAAATTCAAATTACTTCACACTGCACACACAAATCTGTATTTAAGAGCTTCAATTAAAGAGTGTTAACCCCTAATTGTTAAAGCTATTTGAGTAGCTTAGCCTAAAATGAAACTATGCTAAGTCGTGTTAGCTTAGCTGCTTCAAATGGTTTGTTTACAAACATGGCGTGTTGTGCTATGTGACGTTAGCACTTCCTGTGAAAAGTTGTTGTCACGGTAACCAATGCATGCCAGTGTAATTAACGCAGTTTAATGTCTGTCTATGTTAAACAGTCACAGTTTTAGAACGTGGTGCTTTCAGCCTTCAAGACTTGTTTAAAGAATTACAAAACGTGATTACTGTAAGTTAAAACCGGTTTAAACATATATGTAGTTATGTTTGCCTCACATATGAGTACTAAAGTACAGTATTACACCTTTAATTTCACTCAGCGAGTGAAACACAGTAATGACCACCAGGTTGCTCGGCTTATATATATACAGTCAAAGTGTAGATGAATTGCTTCAATCTAATTATAAACTATAAAACCTTTATGCTGTAGAAAGAGGAGCAAAACTCAAATCTACCTTGATATAACTGTACTGAGATTTCTTCTTCAAAGAAACAATTTAAACAATACTGCAATTTTGTGATTTCTTCACTAAAGCATATTACATTATGGTACAGTTTGGACATGCCGCTGAGCTGAGATTCAGACTTACGCTTTGTCAAGACAGATTTATGCTTTAATACTGAAATTAGGGTTTCTTTGCTAAAATCAGATTAACCTTACACTGCTACCATTAAACATGAAATACATAAAGACTCTACCAATTATAATAGCGGTACCAATTCAAACCCCACTTTATCTGCATCTCAACAAGCCAGCAAATAGGGTCACCACCGGGCATCTGAAGTCACGTCCTATTTTAACCTGGGCTATCAAGCACACACTTTTAAGTTGCCAGTGTTTAAACTCATAACTTTCGTTTTATCATACCCGCATATTCTCCACCAAAATCTTAGCGGATCAGCTCATGGGGAAATATGAATAATTAACCAAACTAATTAATTAATTATAAATATTTAGATCCGCTGTAATTATTTACTTGACCTCTCAGGGTCAACGGTCTGTTAATGCTATGAATGTTAATTTCCTGGTTAAGGAAATAACTTTCTTACTGTACAAATCTACAAAAGCTTGTAGCATAAATCTACATGATTAAGTGACTCCAGTTATGAGCAAACAATGAACACGTCAAGTCGGTGATTGGGATACAAGTAAGGTTTTATTAACTACATAAACACTTAAACTAGTCTAACATACTACATAAACACATTAAGCCGGTCTAACATACACATACACACACACACACACATACAGTTGGGATAGGAAAGGGTTAAAGCTTAACTCAATACAGAAAGAGACATAAGGAATGAAATTTATGGAACCATTTTGGCATATTCAGCAGATCTACACCTGAGGGATAAGTCAGATTCTTAGTTCAAACTCACCTTTGTAAAAAGGTGTAACTGATGCTTAATGTATCAATTAATAAGATTAAGTTTGATACTTGCGAGTCTCGGCGTTCTGAAAAAGATTCCTGATGCAAATCTTAAGGCCCAATATCTTGCTGAAGTTGGTTGATGAAAAAGAACAAGTTTGAGTCAAGGAATCACTTGATGATTGAAAAGGACTAGGCCGGAGCCTGGCCCGAGCTTTGGTATCCTGGAGCGTTTCCCACATCTTCATCTTAGCATCTCACTGAACCACCAACATGGGCGGGTCACATGGAGTGTGGCCTTTTAAGGTCAGAGAAGATCCCCGCCTCTCAAGATGGCTTATCCAATGAGAAAAGCCGGAATCCCAAGTGGGCGTTTTGAGATCCTGTGGAGTTTATGGCTCTTTGTGTGGAAACATGGTACTTTAGTATCTGGAACTTTGATTGAAAATACTAAAGGTTCTCAGGGCACTAATATATTGCCTACGTACCAACAAATAATATACAGTCTTGTTTAGATCATCAGAAGGCGAATTCAAAGATACTAAACAAGCTATATGTAAGGATATATGAATGAGTGGTTTATCGTAAGAACGAATAAAAATAGTCTATAATACAACAGAATAATACAAAACAGCAATAATATACACAATGGCCTGAAGTATATGTGTGTTCATTCAAAGAAATGTTTTCCTATGAATTAATTAGTAGAACAGTCCATTTCTCCTGTGCATTTGTACCCCTTGTTTCTGGAGAAAGCAGAATGAGAGCCGGCTCGCATTCCACAAGGTTGTAAATGTATCGGGTTACCATGAAACCAGGGTCTTGTCGGGTCCTGGGGTTGTTACAACAAGTTATTGTGAATCTAGCTCACAAAATATAGATGGTGTTGGAGTAGTACAGAGCTACAAGGGGGGTTAAAAACAGACAGAAAATAGCCGATTAATTCTAAATTATGTTTTTTTTTTATGTAAAAATCTTGATAACATTGTAAGGGGACCTCAGAGAACAGTACAAAAAAAAAAAGGCAGTTCATGACCCCTTACAATTCGGACACAATTACAAAAGCTACTAAAATATTTATGTATAGCGATAAATGGTCAATATTAAAATTTCATACTATTGTCTAAATATATAAACAAACCTAAAAACTAAATGCATTTGAATTTAAGCATTTTTATAAATGTACAGGATGATACAATGTACAATATGAAAAAATGCATACACTATGAGACTTGCATATACTATGAGACTTAAATTATAATACACATGAATAAATATCTGTTGTATTTCATTTTAGAATTAGTTTGCATTCATTTTTATCTTAATTTTAGCTTAATTTCAATCCAAAGAGATTGGATTTTTGAATGTTTTATTAATAATTTCATTAGGTATTTAACAATTTATTTAAATATTTAATTGTAAGTATTTTGGTCACATTATAAATAAATAAATGTGAAAGTGGACTACGGTCCCTTTAATGCCTTAAAGAGAAAAAGAGCAGAACCACAGTGCAAGGCAGGGTGCCTCAGTTGTGTATGTCTGAAGTGAATATTTGGGCTGCATTGCCCCCCTGCTTGAGAAGATCCAGGCCAGGTGCACTGTGGCTCTGAGAAACCCCCTGCAGAGTTACATACTGCCACAGACAGAGGGCAGCCCACACCCCTGCCTTCACTGTATACACTCAAGCTCTGCCACGTTCTCATGCACCAGCCACTTGTATAGCCTTCCCAGGTACGGGCAGGGAAGAAGGGGGAGGGTCTGAGAAAGAAACATTTTGTGGAAGTGCTGGATAGTTTATAAAATTTAAACTAAATGAATCATATTAGAGAGAGTGAGAAGACAAGCAAAGTCAAATATAGAGAGAGAGGGCTGACTGCGTAGCCCGGGTATAAATAGCAACAGCCGCCACTTTGCATGTCAGCATGTCAGCTGTGCAGCACTATGGCAACGCCATGGTGATGAAAGGCATGCGGACATGCCACAGAACCCTCGGGAACCGCTGTCCTGAAGCGATGAGTCCCCTTGAGCTAGTTCAGGAGGATTTGTGCACGTGAGCGCTCAGGTTTGCGTGCAGATTCCGCTCGAGGAGTCATTACAGCACGGTCAGGGAATACTGACACAGTGCCCTGCTGAACTTGAAAGCTCTGTAGACTCCATTGCTTCAGAAGGAGCAATACAGATACTTCTATACTAGGCTTTACCTGGTAGTTTGGATGATGGAGGAAGTAGTCTGGGCATCCAGCTAAGGCCATACTGTGTGAGCTGTCACATGCACCTCCAAACCCCTGTGCAACAACCTGAGAGAAAAACAAAGAGAGACTTTAATATCGCAAAAATATACCAAATCTCAGTGATGACCACTTTGCAACATTTATGCATCATTTATACTAAAAAGTAGTATTTTGTATTTGTGAGTAAATCAGTGTTTTCTAAAGAATCATTTAGGGAATGAATCATATACTCATAGTTTGGAATTTACGTGTTGTAAAGGAAACTTTTATTTGTTGGACCTACTGAACGAATATGTAAACAAACTGAATCAGTGAGGCATCTGTGAACAAGTCAGTTGGGTGAATGATTTAGTGAGTCACTCATAACACAAAAGAATCATTAGTGGCCACCTCCTGGTGTAACAATGTAACATGCAGAAAGAGTGACTGAACCATTCAGTAAGCCAAGCCAGACAAATCTTTTTGGTGAAGAGATTCAAAAGATTCCAATTGCTGAGAAAAAGTCCCCATTACTATAATGTTAAATGTATATATTGTTAAATCATAACTTGTGATTAACCAAAATGCTTCTATTTTGCAATTTTATGATATAAATTCTAAAGAAAAAAAATCTGTTGTATTATAAGCATAACATTTTAAAGGGGCCATGAACTGCCTTTGTTTTTTATTTTGTACTGTTCTCTGAGGCCCACTTATAATGTTATCAAGGTTTTTACATTAAAAAAAAACATCATTTTGAAGTAATAGGCTATTTTCTGTCTGTTTTTAACCCCCCTCATGAGAACGCTCAGTTTGAATAGGCGTGGCGGATTGTAGACTTGGAAGTAAACGCCCACTGCTATGATTGGCTAACACTTGTGTATGTTTGACAGCCTACATGCTTTACAGATGGATGCTGCTGTGATTTAGATTAAAACTGCATAAATACTCAAAAGATTTGTATTAAGACAAAGCAATAGTGACCACAATAAAAACAGTTTATTCTTATTATTACTCACACGACATTGGTGCGACATTACTGTCGGAACATAACAGTTGGTACAGCATTGTCTTTCAGTTTCAATCTTTGAAAATACTGCCTCAAATTGTACCTTGTTTGTAAACGAATCCGCAATAAAATGAAGTGAACAAAGGATTCTTATGGACACGGTCTGGAACTTCATTAACAAAGTTAATTCACTCTTTCCTAACGAGATCAGAAGGAAGGCAATGCAAAGACTGTTTTTCCACAACTTTGCACTGCACAGCATCTTGATGTCTTCAGAGCATCTTTATCGTTTGGTTTCTGTGTAGACCTGTGTTCGCCTCTCTTGTTATTTACACTACATGTGTGAATCAGTGGGCGGGGCTAAACAGGCAGTGATGTAGAAGCAGGCATTGATCTTCTGCGGTGGTGGTGCTTAGCCATACTATTACATCATAGAGTGGCATATTCCACAAGCTGTCGTTTTGTCAAACTAGCTTCAATATAAGCTGTTTTTAGATTAACGAAAAAGTTCTGAAACAGAATGTTTTTATAGCACATTGGCCTCTTATATGCCAAAATATCAAAGGGAATTTTGATTTCTCAGTTCATGACCCCTTTAAAGTCACAAAGAAATGGAAATAGCAACATAATTTCTTCCATACTATGACATGGGTACATCTGAGTGAAACAATTATTGAAAATGATAAACATATACTTGGTTCATTCCATCATTTGTTGAGTAGGTGGAGGCAAACTGGCTGAATGTGCACTTGTTAGAAATTGATTAAGATTAACGAGTTAAATTATAATTTTTTTATTTAAAAATAGGTAGGGTGAATTTCCATTTTATGCCGACTTGAAGCAAAATCTGTTTTATCAGTTTCTTTTCAACTCATTCCTATGCTCCTGCAAGGTAACTTATAGTATACTTCTATAGATATACTAATAAGTGCATGTGGTAAAACAAATCAAGCACTAGGGATGTAATTTCAAAATCTCACGATACGATAATATCGCGATATGAAGTCCACAATACGATATTTATTGCAATATTTAAAAAAAAAAAAAAAAAAAAAGGACAAATAAGGAATGGAAAAAATTTACATTTTGTACATTTTAAAGTTAAAGCTGGACTTCCGGTGGTGCTATGAGTAAGCAGCATTAAACGGAGTTACTTAAGCAGTAAGTGGCAACGATAATTTCTAGCATTTAAAATAAAGAAAAACAAGTTCACCGGTGAAATGAGTTAGACTTCGAGACAAAAGATGAACAGCAAAGGAGGAAAGGAAGAAAAACGGAGAACACCGAGTCCAATTAGCATAGGCAATGCTAATGGACGTCAGCAAGATCAAGATGTGCTGAAGAAATTAAAGAAACTCAAAAGTCAAAAGATCAAAGAGGACACAATTACACTAAGATGTCCCTAGAAAGAGTGGAGCAAACGGTCAAAGATATAAGATCAATTAACTGAACACGAGGAGAGAATCGAAAAGGTGGAAGAGAGAATAAGCACGGTGGAAGATATAATGATGCGACATAAGAGTGCACTAAAGTACCTGCTCCACCGGGATGTGGATCTCACTGCAAAGTGTGATTAACTTGAAAACAGAATGAGGCGCAATAACATCCGAATCTATCAGACACCAGAAGGAAGTGAAGGAAAAGATATGGCAGGATTTGTGATGACGTGCTTAATTTACCACCAGACATGGATATTAAGATCGAGAGGGCACGTCGCTCATTACCAACCAAAGCCAGTGGACCCAACAGCTCCCCCCAGGTCAATTATCATAAGATTCCTGGATGCAGTGGTGAAAGACACGATCATGAGACAAGCGTGGAGCCAGGGTCAGATTCACTTCCACGAAAGGAGAATTTTCTTTGACCAAAACTACTCTCCGGACCTTCAGAAGAAAAGAGCAAAAGTCTACGAAGTCATCAAACAGCTAAAAAGTAAGGAAATAGAGGCAAAATGCATATACCCGGCACAACTGAAACTGAAACTTAGCACTGGGGAGAAAACGTTTGCAACGCTGAAGGACGCAACAACGCAGCTGAGAGAACTGGAAATTGAAGTACGTTGTGGAGAGAGGGAGATAATGGAAGAAGAGCTGAAAGAAAGGCCAGGAAGCAAGGCAGGAGAAAACGGGGCACAGTACTGTCAGCACGTGATATTAAGGCCTTGATTCAAGAAGTGTAACGTACCTCAAAAATGGACAATAGTGAGTCAGAACGTGTTCCAAGTAAACTCAGGAAGGTTTGTTCCCCCCTTTACTAATAGAACATTATTGCAATTATGTTATTATGAACATTTTCATATGTTAGGTTGCCACAAGTTCATACAAGTTTTATGTTAAAGGGGTCATATAATGCGATTTCAACTTTTCCTTTCTCTTTGGAGTGTTACAAGCTCTTGGTGCATAAAGAAGATCTGTAAAGTTGCAAAGACTAAAGTCTCAAATCCAAAGAGATATTCTTATAAAAGTTAGAGTCAGCCACGCCTACCTAAAATGGCTCGTTTTAACATGCCCCCACATGTCTACATCAAGATGTGGGAAAATTTGCATAACGCCGCCCAAATGTTCACGCAAAGAAAGAAGGCTTAACTTTTATTCTCACTGTAGTATTGTTGTTGCAGCCGCCGCCATGTCGTGAAGGTGCTGTGTGTTTCGTTGTGAAAGCAAAAACTACTTTGTTTGGCCTTCCAAAAGAGGACGATATCCGCTTTGTCATGACTGGAGCTGATCCATGCTGGTCGCTGAGGAAATACATCAACTTCACGCTGTGGATCGCCGGATCGGCTTTCACCATGGACGAAGCGGTGAAACATTCTCAAGCCCACCCGCCGCCACTCACTCTAGCCCTCCGTGTGTGACGCTGTGTCCCAAAAAAAAACCATATCGGTCGGGCTCTAATCACGATATTGATAATATAATATCGTTACATCCCTATCAAGCACTGGCAGGTATGGGCAGTTTGTGACTGTAATACTTTGTTCGCTGTAGTACTTTGACAGCCAGTTTGTTTGACACAGCATGCTACATGACAGAATCTACTACTTAAATAGCACTTCACCATTTCAAACTTATCTCAGGAGACCTGGGAGAAGGGGGCTGTGCTGTGGTTGAGCTTAAAAAGTGAGCAGGAACAAAACTGATCGGGAAAGAGCTAGAGTAGGACAAAAAAAATAATAATAAAAATAAAAAGAGTAAACTGAAATAGAGTTTAGATTTCCATTCCGAAACATTTTGATCCAACATGCTTGGAAGAACCAAAGCACTTTTTGACAGTGTACTTTAGCACCGCATGAAAGTCCAAACTGAGGAACAGTAAGCCCAAACATGTGGTGCTCAACGCTGGATTCAAGGCTCTACCCTGGAGCAGCTGAACAGCATGAGCACAGCACCAAAACCTCAAATTAACATCCAGCATTGAAAGATCGTTCAGGCCCGCTACGCATCAATGACCAAGCTCATTACTCTGACAGAGAAGAAAAGCGACACACATTCGTGCACATACACAGAGATTCTTGCTGATGATTGAGACCGCACTCTTAGGTTGCCTCTGTTAGGCCAGCAAAGGTGGTTCAATCAGGTGCATTGGGTTTAAAAGAGGGTTCCCTGAAAGACTTGATTAACCTTAGGAAAGCCTGTAAAATTAGGCTCAGTAGCCAAATAAGACAGGTTCTTGTGTTCAAAAACAGACTATTAAACATGATAAAATTGGTGGTCATTGTCAACCAACATCTGTGTTCAAAGAGCAAGGTACTGTCTAAAACTTCTGGACATGCTAAACACTACACAATAAACTCGTGTCATAATCTGAAAACCACATGCACTTGGTTGACAACAATGAAGTCATCTTTAACAGCAAATACGGATGAAATCGTTATGGTTGAGGTTGAGGTTGAAGTCCAGATGCATGACAAATCAACTTTCTGTAACTGCCTGTAAGTGCTTTTAAGTTCACCAGGGTTCATTCTCTGCATCATCTGGTGCTTCAAAGAATAAAAAGAGACAGAGGCCCTAACCTGATGTTGAAATCCATTGCAAAAAAATAAGACGACTTTACAAGTTCAAGTGGTTCCAGTTTATTTATCTTCACCTCCCATAGTTTTGAGTGCTGATTGACAGAGGCTCTATTGTTGTCAGTTATGTAATCCAACATGTTATTGTTAAGATATCAGACACTACATAAAGCTGCCACATACCGATATGGTCCACCAGTGTTTTGGGTAGCGCTCCGCACAAGAACTGACAAGAACCGCTGTGTATAGAGCAAAGCACAACCAGATTTAATGATGAAAAATATACACAAAGCTGTTACAGGGGGGAAATCATTGTTTAGAGATGGGTGGTGAAATGCTTGATGTACCAAGGTCTTATCAAGGAGGCAAATTAAGAGGGTGAACGAATCCCACCACTGCCTCTCATGTCTTCTAAGGAATTTCAAGGCCTAGATGATCATTCCTAGAGTGTCCTCCCTTTAGTACGTACATAAACACAGGTCAAGCGCCCCTCTTTCCTTCATAATAGAGTCATACCATTCTTTCTGGAAGGTGAACAAGACAACCACTCAGTCTGAAACCTATTTTCTTTTCTTTTTTCCCCATCAAGAGTCATCCACCACCATTGGATATTGCCCTTTGCAAGGTCAGCCAGGTCAAATGGATCCAAAAACAACAAGATAAAGGTACCTTTAGCTTCATGTCTACTAGGGCTCCCTCCCAAAACACAATAACAAATGTAATGGATTTCAGGGTTATAATGGGAATTTGTTTTGGTTTTAATGTAAACTATAATGGTGTCTATTTGATGGATTCTATTGGTGGGATGTAATATGGCAGATGGCAACCAATAGAACAACAGTAATTCCTATTGGAATAATTTTGAAAAAAACAAAAAGGAAATTTGTAATGGTTTAATGGAAACTATAAGAATTTCTGTGATGGTTTCTATTGTTTTTTTCAGCAGGGTAATGATACCCATACTGTGCTGCACATTATTGACAATATTGAGCTGAAGCTTGACTTTGCAAATTTAAAATCGCAAATCAAATCGCAATCACTGTATCTGTCAAAAAAATCGCAATTTGATATTTTCCCCCAAATCACACAGCCCTAATGTCTACTCCAACTTTGGCTATTCTGAATGCAAACAAGTACTGCAATATGCTGGGAAATGCCAGGACGCCTCATCTAACTCCTCTTCACATCGTATTGTACAGGGTTACAGCTGAGCTAATCAATATGTTGGCGTGAAAAGTGGTACACATGTGTAGAATTCGGTGACTTCAATATCCACTTGGACGATAATGCCAAAGAAAGAAACATGCAAGTCTTTTAAGCTGTACTCACAGTAGTGTATCTGTCTGTTATGTAAAGCCCAATGAGTGATAAATTCTGGCTGATACCAATTAGGCAATAACCAATAAATGACCTATATTTTGTCTAAATAAATAAAAAAAATCAAACACTGTCAATTGTTCCAAGGTCTTCAGCTCTGCTTTTGCAGAGCTACATTCTTGCACACTTCAATTCCAACCCTGCTCCAACACACCTGCTTGTAATTTTTTAAGCAACACTGAACACCTTGATTAGCTGGTTCAGGAGTGTTTGACTGGGGTTAGTGCTGAACTCTGCAGGATGGTAGCTCTTCACGAGTAGGGTTGGACCCTTTTTTTCTCATTTAAAATGCTACAGGTAAATTTCACAACATTGTAATGTACAGTATGAATAAATATAACATTTTAGATTTTCAAAATATTACGTTTAACAGCGTTATTTAAAAAAAAAGTTTTTAAGATTAACTAATTCAGCATTAGATGATAGTCAAGATAATCTAAATGTAAAAATCAGGAAAATGAGCATGCCCCCCTTCTATGTAAGGAGCTTTGAGTACCCAGAAAAGCGCTATATAAATGTAACAAATTATTGTCAAATTAAATATCCAATACCAACCAATATATATCCGATATCTATCAATAAATTAAAATACCTCTAATGTAGTCTGATACATGATTTACTGACAGACAAATCACAGTTTCTGATAGAGATGCACTGAAATTTTGGCACAAAAAGCAAAAATAAATAATAATAATCCTTTTTTTGTTTTAATTAAAATAGTTTTGGACAGCTAAAATCATTGACCCCATTTTACTGTTTCAGCATTTATTTCATGCATGAAGCATGGATAAACTACAACAGATAAACATTTCAGCAGTGTGGATGCACATTACCATGACCAAAATTTATGTTACACTAGCAATATGTAAAATTTGTTCTGCTGAAACGCTGAATTCTTTCTTGAATTTTGGGTTTGAGTGTTTTGGCAAAAAAAAAAAAAAAATGTTGTTGCATCACAAATTTCTGAGAAACTAAAGCTAAAAAACACTGAAGTTCACAACATCAGTATTTCTTCAACCACCACATAGGCTACCCAACTAAAAATTCCAATACAACTTAGTTCAATCTGACAGGCAGAAATTCCCAGAACCTTATGAGACTTCAAGAGTCTTCCACTCCACCCAAAACTTTGAAGGAATGTTGCCTGAAGACAAGGTCCATTTTCAACACATCAAACTCTGTTGGTTATTGGTCGATTTTTAAAAAATCATTATTGACCAATACTGCATATTTATCATTGGATACTGGATATTTAATTGTTTTCTACATTTAAACAGTAATTCTGGCTAATAGGGTGAATCAGGTCAAAGGTCAACATGAATTGGTTTAAAGAATACAAGTCATACAAAAAAGTTAAGCTTTTGCTGTGAAAGAAAGTTAGAATGTTGGACTAGCAACCATCAGAGCTGACCTGTTCATAATGCTGAGCCGCAGAAGAATACAGTGGACAAAAAGTGGAGTGGTGCATTGTGATGTATTGGATTGCATGGAAGGTCTTTAAGCTTTGGAAGCCAGCAGTGGTACGGTGGGGAGATCAAAAGAGCTAGTGCCCTGTGACGGATTGACGGTCCATCGGAGGCAGCTGGGTATGTGTGTGTTCCAAGACTCCAAAATCAGGTCAGAATCTATCTAACATGGACCACCCGTATGACCACACACAAACAAAAGAGCTAGCGAGAAAAAGAAAAATCAGACTGGAGACAGAGTCTGAAGCACAACGCAAACCGACACGAGTTCCTACTAACTGTCTATGCAAGCCAGCAGAGTTTGAACAATTATGACAGTTCATGTACAGTTTTAGTGAACTCCTGCTTTAAATAAACCAGCTTTGGATTGACCGAAACCACTTTTGTATAGACTTCAGCAAGTCTGACCAAAACAAACACAATGGGTCTTGGATCAGTCACCAATGGTTAAATTAAGAACACATGTAACACTACTCTTTCAGTCAAAATCTTTGCACTTTTGCTTATTCTCCCCCCCCCCCCCCCCCCCAAGACTCTATGTGGCCAACGCTAATAATAGTGCATAAACTTCTTTCACTTTATTTATTTCTGTCTCTCTCACACAATTTCTTAGCAAGATAACTGAGTGCAGGACTGAGTGCATGCTGATTTGTTTATTTTTAGGATGAATGCTTACATTTGGTTCTAAAGATTCAGGGAACATAGCCAGATAAAGTAGGAAGGTGGGAGACAACTTGCAACATCAGAGAAAAGAGAGGAAAAATAGGGAAATTAAGAGGCATTAGAAGTTAACTGATATCAGTTTATCTTCCAAAATATGCACTAAAAATGTAAACTTTTGGTTGTTTTGTTGTCGCAAACCACTGTGTGAATACTCTTTAACGTCACATCAAGATACACCGCAAACACCAAACTATACATCTAATTATACAACTATACATCTAACTAATCTGACATGTCATCTTGGCTTAAAGATAAAACCAATGCCCAAAAATATGGGGATAAGTGAAAAGGGTACAATCTGTGCCATCTGAACCAGAATATGTTGGCGTGTTTGATGTTATCAACTGTCTCCTTATTCTTACTTCCCTTAGTGAACACTAGATGTATGAAATTGTGAACTGAAATGACATTAAATTGAACCCGCTAGCCCTGGAGGTGGCAATTTGGAGTTGTCGTCTTGCTTCATTGCTTTTTGCAGAATCTCTGCCAAATAAAACCCACACATTTCTAATTGAGAGGCGTGTGAGAGAGGGAGAATGACAAACTCATATATGTGTGCCTGAACATGCCTTTAAAAATCCAACCCCTGCACTCGGCCAGTCTATTGTTAGAGAACCACTGATCAACTTCCCTTCCTTCCTTGACAAAAGAAAACAGATACACCTCCTTTGTGTTAGTGTATGTGTGTGAGAGAAAGAGAGCGTTCTCACACAAGAATATTACATAACTTTTCTGGACAATTTCTTTGGACAACTGTTTGAAATGAAAAACAGCTCATTTGCATTGTGACACATGCAAATCAAACATTTGCACAATCCCATAATGTAAGATTATGTTGCAGTTAATAGTCTAATAGCGCACCGTAGAACATCAAGATCAAGCATTTTAGACTCAAATAAGATAACTATTATCTTAAAGCTAAATATATGGTCCGAAACACATGTAAACACAAAGGTAAGGCCAAATGTACAACATCTGCATCAAAATTCAGAATAGGAATCATAGGATTTACAGAAAACATGTCGGATTTTAGCATAACTCAAATCAGAAATTAATGTAATAAAATTCTATCAAAAGGTTTGTTTACATAGTCTTTTTAGAGGTGGCATAAATGCAATCCAATAACTGACCCAATACATTAAATAAAAATACTAAACAAACGTGGTAACTTTTCATTTATCAAACTAGCCTGCATGTACATCTTTAACTGCCAAATGAACAGCCAGTCATTAACTAACACTCTCACAAGTACATAGCGCAGAAACTTTTCTTGCTTCTCTTCAGACACGACGAAAGTAACAATTGCTCATTAAGTTAAATCAATAACCGCTCCGGTTGATTCAGAATCACTACAAAGAACCGATTCATTCGCTCTGGAATCGGACACAGTGGCGCTCAAGATGTTGATTCGCTACAAAGAACCGAGTCTTGAGAATCATTCGTTCAGGAATACGACTACAGTACACAGTGGCGCTGGATGTTTTCGATTCACTTTAAAAAACGGCTCGCAAGATTCATTTATTTGGCGAACCGGGTTTTTTTTTTTTATTCACTTTAAGTTAAAGACTTGGGTGTGTTTTGCGCACCCAGCAGTGGTGTTTAACGAATAGTAGTGCGTTAAAAACTGTTAACAGCTCAGTACAGTCCGTATCGTTCGATATCCTTTACCAGATCATGAAAATCACATCATGTAAATCATTCGGTTCCTGTATTTATTTATTTTTTAAAGAACGGTTCTCGATTGCCCACCCTAAACAAAGGATGTCTTCACAGAAAGCACGACCTAGAAGTAAATCTATAAATACGATCTAAAAATACATGCACTCCTGAAGTTGTTTGTAAACACGCGTGTGCAAAGTTTACCGGTATTGGCTGCAAATCAGACTCTATGATAGAAACTAGTTTCACTCATAAAACTTATAAGAATGTATGCATCTCATTCATAAATAGCGAGCTTACTTTAAATCGACCCTATTGTTAAATACATGAGCTACTCCTTTGTTGATGGGTATATTTTGGCAGTGAATTACATTACAAAACGCTTAATAAATGCATGTTCGTAAATTACATCCGCATATCTATAGATATAGCATGAGCACGAAACCATGTTCTCAACACAGCCCCCATCCATCCAAACAGTCTGGAATACTCACCTCCAAATCGGTATTCTTCACGGGGAAAGAACGGCGAAGTGGAATTAAAAGAAAGGGTGTTTAACTGGATTGTTTTCTGTACACGTTGGAATGACAAAAAAGTGCACAGGGTTAAACGTGTTCGCTGTGATCCTGCATGTTGTACGAGGCTAGAGCCGCGTCCGCACAATTTGGACTCAGCTGACTGTTTCAAACACACGAGGGTGAGGAACTCTTCCAGCCCCGCCCCCTTTACGCACAAGACACACCTCCTTAGTTACAACCCGCCTATTTTAACCCATTGTTCTAAAATTCAGGCGGACCATCAGGATGATCTAGACATGGCTGTTTTTTTTTATCTGTTTGAGTATCAGCTACAGCATCATGCATAACACATATCTCAATAAGAAAGGAGCTAAAAGTATTACCACCTTATAACAAAGGCAAAAACATAGGGATAACTGGTCATGACTGAGAACATTATACTTAAAGGGGTCATATGATGCGGTTTCAATTTTTCCTTTTCTCTTTGGAGTATTACAAGCTCTTAGTGCATAAAGAAGACCTGTAAAGTTGCAAAAACTAAAGTCTAAAAACCAAAGAGATATACTTTATCGAAGTTAAGACTCTGCCACGCCCCCCTAAAACAGGTCGTTCTAACACGCCCCCACATATCTACCTCACTATGTGGGAAGATTTTGCATAACGCCGCCAAAATGTTCACACAAAGAAAGAAGCGTAACTTTTAGTCTTGCTGTAGTATTGATGACGCTGCAGCCATGTCGAAAAGACGCTGTGTGCTTCGTTGTGAAAGCGAAATTACAAACCCAATTCCAAAAAAGTTGGAACACTGTACAAGTTGTGAGTACAAAAGGAATGGAATAATTTACAAATCACATAAACTTATATTTTATTCACAATAGAATATAGATAACATATCAAATGATGAAAGTGAGACATTTTGAAATGTCAGGCCAAATATTGGCTCATTTTGGATTTCATGAGAGCTACACTTTCCAAAAAAGTTGGGACAGGTAGCAAAAGAGGCCGGAAAAGTTAAATGTACAGATAAGGAACAGCTGGAGGACCAATTTACAACTTATTAGGTCAATTGGCAACATGATTGGGTAAAAAAGAGCTCTCAGAGTGGCAGTGTCTCTCAGAATTCAAGATGGGCAGAGGATCACCAATTCTCCCAATGCTGTGGTGAAAAATAGTGGAGCCATATCAGAAAGGAGTTTCTCAGAGAAAAATGCAAAGAGTTTGAAGTTATCATCATATACAGTGCATAATATCATCCAAAGATTCAGAGAACCTGGAACAATCTCTGTGCGTAAGGGTCAAAACCGGAAAACCATACTGGATGCCCGTTATCTTCGGGCCCTTAGACGGCACTGCATCACATACAGGAATGCTACTGTAATGGAAAATCACAACATGGGCTCAGGAATACTTCCAGAAAACATTGTCGGTGAACACAATCCACCTTGCCATTCGCTGTTGCCGGCTAAAACTCTATAGGTCAAAAAAGAAGCCCTATCTAAACATGATCCAGAAGCGCAGAAGTTTTCTCTGGGCCAAGGCTCATTTAAAAATGACTGTGGCAAAGTGGAAAACTGTTCTGTGGTCAGAGACGAATCAAAATTTGAAGTTCTTTTTGGAAAAACTGGGACGCCATGTCATCCGGAAAAGGACAACCCAAGTTGTTATCAGCACTCAATTCAGAAGCCTGCATCTCTGATGGTAAGGGGTTGCATGAGTGCGTGTGGCATGAACAGCTTACACATCTGGAAAGGCACCAACAATGCTGAAAGGTATATCCAAGTTCTAGAACAACATATGCTCCCATCCAGACATCGTCTCTTTCAGGGAAGACCTTGCATTTTCCAACATGACAATGCCAGACCACATACTGCATCAATTACAACATCATGGCTGCGTAGAAGAAGGATCCGGGTACTGAAAAGGCCAGCCTGCAGTCCAGATCTTTCACCCATAGAAACATTTGGCGCATCATAAAGAGGATGATGCGACAAAGAAGACCTAAGACAGGTGAGCAACTAGAAGCCTGTATTAGACAAAAATGGGACAACATTCCTATCCCTAAACTTGAGCAACTTGTCTCCTCAATCCCCAGACGTTTGCAGACTGTTATAAAAAAAAAGAGGGGATGCCACACAGTGGTAAACATGGCCTTGTCCCAACTTTTTTGAGATGTGTTGATGCCATGAAATTTAAAATCAACTTATTTTTCTCATTTTTATTTGATATGTCATCTATGTTGTATTCTGAATAAAATATTGAAATTTGAAACTTCCACATCATTGCATTCTGTTTTTATTCACAATTTGTACAGTGTCCCAACTTTTTTGGAATCGGGTTTGTACTTTGTTTGGTCTTACAAAAGAGGACAATATCCGCTTCGTCATGCCTAGAGCTGATCTGTGCTGGTCGCTGAGGGAATACATCAACTTTCACCGTGGACGAAGCGGAGTCCAGCCCGGGGTCCGTCACATGTGGTTGCCGCTCATTCGTCGGATCTTGTCCCCGCCGCCTCAGCTCACTCTAACCCGGCCTCAGCTCACTCTAAGCCGGGGCTTAGGCGGCTTCGGCTAACGCTAGCCCATGCCTCTGCTCACTCTAGCCCGGCCTCAGCTCGCTCTATCCTGACCTCAGCGCACGCTAAGCCATGGCTTCCCCTCACGCTAGGCCGCTGTGTTTTTCGTTGTGAAAGCGAAAACTACTTTGTTTGGTCTTCCAAAAGAGGACACAATCAGTGGTTAAGTTTTATTTACAACACCGTTCCAGAACAGTTTAACCCAAATATCCAGATGTGTGCAGCACATTTTATGGAGGACTGTTTACTGATCCTGGGAGAGTAACGTTAGACTAAAATGCCGGCAGTTCTGACTCCCTTAAGTACGTTTTCATTTAAAGGATTTGCCACTGATGATTCAAACGTGAGTTTTGAGCAGTGTAGAGTAGCACTTGTTGTTTGTAATTTCTCTGATCACAAATGCAGACAGATTTATGTTTTATGCGGCGCGATGCAATGCAACACAATGCGTAAAAAGACAGTATAAGTCATTATAATCAGTAATTATGTCCCCACTTGATGCAACAAATGCCTCGTTTGTAATGGGTTTTAATATTTATGTCTCGTTGCTCCGGCCGGGACACGGCATCAACAGTATGTGAGGGGCGTAACATTTCCGTCTCACGCTTGAGGTATTCGGCCAATCACAACGCACTGGATAGCTGGCCAATCACAGCACACCTCGCTTTTTCAGACCGATGAGCTTTGTAAAACGAGCGTAACAATAATGTAACAGATGTGGAAAATAATGGTTTTTGAACCGAAAACAAATAAACCACATTTCATTACATCGTGTGGATTCTGATTGGCTGTTTTTTGGGGGGTTTTTTTTAGAAAAAAGCTGTTTAGAAAATCCTTTTAAAAGTTCCAAAGATTTTGTTAATCAGTAACATCGAGCGAGAAGTCAGATTCTATTAGTAACTCTATTAGTTTGTTCTTTTTCGTGTATTAAAACTAGTAGCGCAACCAGTGCAGTCCGATTCCCGAATGAGTCGGTTCTCTTGAATCATACAGTTTACAACAGTGAGTGTAAATAGTGACTATATGAAAACGTGTGGTAGGCTATATTATAAAAAAATTTTTTATGAAATACATAAACTAAGCGTTAGCGTTAGTTCTGGCAGGCCACGTGAGTCAAACTTACATCAGCTGATTGCTGACACCTATCGCAGCATTCCTATATAACCTCTATTCAGTATTACTCAGCAGCTTTTCAGCTTGCTCCGGAACAAATTACCCTCCTCCATCCCCAGCTACACCTTTCGCCACAGTCAGGACTTGACTTTCTGATATCTTTTTCGGCTAATCAGAATCTATTGTGAATAAGTTTACAATACTTAAATATCAGGACATTAAGGATATCGGCTTGTTCTGTTATGTTAAACCTAGGGGGGTGTATATTGCTGCTCTCCCTGCTCATGCAGTGACAGGCTGAATGGATGGGCAGGGAGTTTTTTGCCCAGAAGCGAACCATACCGCCAAACCAAGCTAAGTATCTATAATTTTGACGATAGTGGTCCTGACTGAATTATATTTTCTGTTTGTTTACATTAATTTAGGGACAACCTTCCTCATAATAGACCTAAGAATAGCACCGTGTTAAATTTTTGACAGGAAGAGGTTGTGAGAAGAACAGAAGTTGTTTTTTCAGGCATGGGATTGTAAGTTTCTTAACAGCATAGCAATTGTTCAGCAATTAATCGCTAATCGAATAAACTTTCAGTAGACAAAAACTCCATGAAACATTTTAAAAGTTGTTAGTTGGCAAAAATTACGTGATCTATGACCTTTATACAGTGCATGCAGTCTATCCCTCTCAGTCTCTGTGTTAAATTCAGCAACTAAACTCACTAAGGTCTATAATCATGTAAGGTGAACCACAACACTGATTTGTGATATGGCCTCATATTCTCCTCTCTTTGAGCTGAAATTCCCATCACATTCCACCTTCTGTCCATGTATTACAGCACATGAGACCTACATTACATCTGATGATTTATGATATTGCCTGGTAATCAGGTTAAAGCTTCTAAACATATGCTATCTCTCTAAAATTGCTATACAGTACAAAATCCATCTGAGGCTTTCATCGCTTCCAGAAGCTGAAGCGTCACACAATGGAGACCAGGAAAGCATTTCCAGGAGCGATGGACACTTGGTGTTAACAGGATCAGGGCAGGAGGGTTTGCTTGGGATTACATAGCCATCTCATGAAACGTGGCCCTCGGCCAAACCTGGCGGGACACGCCTCTGGAATTCCAGGAGAAGCGGTTATAAGATGCTCAATCTTATTGAGCAATCTCAATACTCAACACTGAGATTGCACAATTCAGATAGAGACAGCATCACTTCTGCCTGGTGAAGCCTCATAAAGGAAAGATATCTGAAGATGTATTCATGGAGATTTTTTGCTTGTTTGTTTGTTTTGGTCAGTGACATCAGATATCAGACATCTTCTTGAGTGACACAGAATCATGACGGGTGGCTCAATCTTGAAATATTGATACTTAAAGGGATAGTTCACCCAAAAATGAAAATTTGATATTTATCTGCTTACCCCCAGGGCATTCAAGATGTAGGTTACTGTTTCTTCAGTAGAACCCAAACTGAGATTTTTAACTCAAACCGTTGCAGTCTGTCAGTCCTATAATGTCAGTGGATGGGAATCACGGCTTTGAGTGTCATAAAACATACACAAACAAAAACAAATTAAACCCTGCGGCTCGTGATGATACACTGATGTGAAAAGACACAAAACGATCGGTCTGTGCAAGAAACTGAACAGTATTTATATCGTTTTTTACCTCTGATTTTCACCGCAATGTCCGAACTGTCCTGAGCGCATCCTGAGCGCGTTCGTGTCTTCTTCTTCAGTCGGCGCGTGAGGCGTCTTCTTCTTGCTTTACGGCGGATCGCAGACTTATAAGTGCATTACCGCCACCTATCTCTCAAATGGACCATTGACACTCTATCTACAATCTCAATTTCATTTCTGGGTGAACTATTCCTTTAAGAAACTGATGCTGACAAACATTGTTGATATTGACACAACAAATGTTATGTTTTGTTTTGTTTTTTGTAAAAGTAAAAAATATATATTTTACTTATCTGAACACAGACATAAATGTGGAAAGGTCAAAGGTTAAAGTCAGGTTTATTGTCATTTTACATAACACTGCAGAAAAATTATTTCTTCATGAAGCAGCAGTATAAGAATAACTTTTATATTGGTTTTGGAGATCTTTTTCTGGACTGAAGCAACTTAGATTTACTTCATAATCCATACATGATCCATATTATGATACAACAGATATATAAATAACAGCACCAAATTGCATATTTCTGCTCAGTTTTGGTCTTCTGAATAAAATGAAGATGTTTTTCCTTCTCAAGCATCTTACTAGATCATACAATCTGGACCATAAAATCCTGATGGATGGATGTAAATGATACAAACATAAAACATATATGCCATCTCTGTTACATTTTCTTAAATATTTTTTGTCTAATGGGTCAATAAACTGTTTGGTTTTTAAATATTTTTTTATGTCATATGTCAAGCTTTACAGGGTTAATAAATGAAAAATTTAAAAAAATTATCTGAACATGGATTGAACATTGGAGATCACAAAAAACTGTTAATTTAAAAGAGGTATCAGTGGTATCGATATAAGAAATAACTGGTCTTGGTATTGAATTGGAAATAAAATGTGGGTTTTATTCATCCCTAACATAAAGAGTCATTTAAAGTTCTCTAAATTGAAATTTCCCACTGAAAATCGCCAATAAAAATGGTTTAACCACATAAACACACTCATTTCCTACATTGGGAAGCCACGTTATGTAAAAATTCCACTGGTTACTTTTGACAAATGTTTGGAGGATACAGATGTTATGTGGACCCTGGTTCTCTTTTTCTTCTCCACAGGAATCAGAGAAAACATTAAGTGAGTGACTTTCAGTATTACCGCATAGGAGAGCCACACATAACCTCCCTGTAAACACAAATTAGACATTAGCCATGCTTAAGGGTCTGACAAGAAAACATTTGCACTACTTTAACTTTCTCAAATACGTTGACTGGTAAGCCACAAAGGGCAGTGCATTACCAGAGCTATTCAAGCTATTTGGGGTGGTCAATGACCCACAGGGATATGTGTCAGCATCTACAAAGCGCTGAGGTATGCATGCACATATGGATGTTATGGAATGAAACATACCAAGAGTCTTGCTATGTGTTAGCCACAGTTGTTACAAAGCCCAGCCTTCAGCCAAATATTGGCATGCTGGTGAAGTGTGCTTCTATGGATTTAGTGTTTGACATCTCAGTTGAAGGTTTTCAGACAATCCTTTCATTCTACTGTGCTAACAGTACTTGAAAGACTTGGTGCATTCAAGTCATGATGGAAAGAATGTATTTACAAGTTGAATGCACATAAATGCCACTACAAAGTCATAATTACTCATACATTTTCTCCAAGATGTAGATGAGTTTGTTTGTTCATCAGAACAGATTTGGAGAAATTTAGCATTACATCACTTGCTCACCAATGGATCCTCTGCAGTAAATGGGTGCCGTCAAAATGAGAGCCAAACTGCTCATAAAACCTTCACAATAATCTACAACTAATCCACATGACTCCAGTCCATCATTTAACATCTTGTAAAGTGAAAAGCTGTGTGTTTGTGGAAAAAACCAAAAAACAAAGACCAGCAAGGAAATTTTAATCAAAACGATTCTAAAGCTAAAATAGTCACTAAATACAGGGCCGGCGATAGGCAGAGCAGGCGTTGCCTAGGGGCATCAGGCTGGTGAGCGGGGCCCTATAACCGTAGCATTCCCTATATTCTAGTCCCCCTGTAAAGACGGGCAGCAAATTCTAGCCTCATTGTTCAGTGGATATAGTTAAATTGTCACTCATTTGCAATTAAACCAATTAAGGTTGCGTTTTAAAGCGGGTCCCGCCTTCTGAATGCGTAACGAAAACGAAACGAACACATCCTGCAGGTGCTGCGAACTGTGCGATGCAAACGGCTAAATAGGGCACGATCTGAATGCAGGGTGGTGACCGTTGTCATAATCTGAATTTAGAGTGATGCAATGTATTCTAAACATAACTGTCTCTGTCGACCAGCGTCATTTCTGGGACAATTCATTCAAGATTTGTTACGAGTTAAAACAGCGCGAGGCGCGCCGCTTGACCGCGCCCAGAAGCGAAGCTTTGATTTGCGCTACAGTGAATGTGGACAGGCCGTCGGCGGAGGATTAGCAAAATGGCTTACAAAAGTAAAAGCAGCTCAAGAATTGTATTCAAAGCTTAAAACAGCAAACACACTACAAAATTTGTTAAGGTTGCAAATAATTGATCTCAGAGTGGTTATCTTAAATGCTGCTGATGATACACAGTAACGCTCTAAACATGCAACACTTATACCAATGTCAGTTTCAACTAACTAGCAAAAAAATAACTTTTTTCGGCTAGTCGTCTTTCTCTTCCACTTGATTTGTGTGTGTGTGGTGTTGTGGGTGTGTGTATACAGGGGTACGCGAAAGTTTCAGACAACCTTAAATTTTTCACTCTTTGTTATTTTGCAGCCATTTGCTAAAATCATTTTTTTTTTTTTTCCTCATTAATGTACACACAGTACACCATATTGCCAGAAAAACACAGAATTGTTGAAATTTTTGCAGGATTTATTAAAAAAGAACAACTGAAAGAAACATGGTCTAAGTATTCAGGACCTTGGCTCAGTATTTCGTAGACGCACCCTTTTTGATCTAATACGCCATGAGTCTTTTTGGGAAAGAGGTGCAACAAGTTTTCACAAGCCTGGATGTGGGGATCCCTGCCATTCCTCCTTGCAGATCCTATCCAGTTCTGTCAGGTTGGATGGTAAACGTTGGTGGACAGCCATGTTTAGGTCTCTCCAGAGATGCTCAATTGGGTTAAAGTCAGGGCTCTGGCTGGGCCATTCAAGAAAAGTCACAGAGTTTTTGTGAAGCCACACACCTCCTTCGTTATTTTCGCACTGGGCTTTAGGGTCAGGGTCTTGTTGGAAGGTAAACCTTCGGCAAAGTCTGAGGTCCTGAGCACTCTGGAGAAAGTACTTGGTACTAGATATCCCTGTACTTGGCCGCATTCAACTTTCCCTCGATTGCAACCAGTCGTCATGTCCCTGCAGCTGAAAAACACCCCCACAGCATGATCTGCCACCACCATGCTTCACTGTTGGGAATGTATTAGACAGGTGATGAGCAGTGCCTGGTTTTTCCACACATACCGCTTAGAATTAAGACCAAAAAGTTCCATCTTGGTCTCATCAGACCAGAGAACCTTATTTCACAGATTCTCACAACTCCATGCGGTCTTTCATGTGTCTTGCACTGAGGAGGGGCTTCCGTCGGGCTACTCTGCCATAAAGCTCCAACTGGTGGAGGGCTGCAGAGATGGTTGACTTTCTACAACTTTCTCACATCTCCCGACTGCATCTCTGGAGCTCAACCACAGTGATCTTTGGGTTCTTCTTTACCTCTCTCACCAAGGCCTTTCTCCCCCGATAGCTCAGTTTGGCCGGACGGGCAGCTCTAGGAAGGGTTCTGGTCATCAAAAACGTCTTCCATTTAAGGATTATGGAGGCCACTGTGCTTTTAGGAACCTTAAGTGCAGCAGAAATTTTTTGGTAACCTTGGCCAGATCTGTGCCTTGCCACAATTCTGTCCCTGAGCTCTTCAGGCAGTTCCTTTGACCTCATGATTCTCATTGCTCTGACATGCACTGTGAGCTGTAAGGGTTTATATAGACAGGTGTGTGGCTTTCCTAAGCAAGTCCAATCTGTATAATCAAACACAACTGGACTCAAATGAAGGAGTAGAACCATCTCAAGGATTATCAGAAGAAATAGACAGCACCTGAGTAAATATATGAGTGTCACAGCAAAAGGTCTGAATACTTAGGACCATGTGATATTTCAGTTTTCTTTTTTAATAAATATGCAAAAATCTCAACAATTCTGTGTTTTTCTGTCAACATGGGGTGCTGTGTGTACATTAATGAGGAAAAAAAAAATTAACAAATGATTTTAGCAAAAGGCTGCAATATAACAAAAAGTGAAAAATATAAGGGGGTCTGAATACATTCCGTACCCACTGTAAATATATATATATATAGACTATATATATATATAGAGATATATAATATATATAGTATAATATGTTCATATTTAATTAACTAACGCCAAATCCATATATCATATTATTGATATTAATTAAATATGACCATATCTGTAGTAATATGATTAAATTGGAGGGAGGAAGTCTGCCCAGACAGCAGTAGGAAAAAACATTATAAAAACCTTATGTTCATCTATTAGTGTATTGAATAATAACAAAAAACAATAACACAAAATCAAAAAAGATTACCTGAGATCAAGTTTGATTGAACAGTCAGTACCGTCAAAAGTTTGGACCAATTTATATTTTTTAGGGTTTTGAAGAATTGTTTATGCCATTCAAGCCCGTGCATTTATTGATCAAAAATACAGGAAAACAAAAACACCAGTAAATTCAGAAGAAACAAGTTGTTGAAATAGATCAAAAAAGTGATAAGTAAAGGACCATATTGTTATAAACGATTTCATACAGCATACATATAGCTACCTATGTACAGTGGGTACGGAAAGTATTAAGACCACCTTAAATTTTTCACTCTTTGTTATATTGCGGCCATTTGCTAAAATCATTTAAGTAAAAAATTTTTCCTCATTAATGTACACACAACAACCCATATTGACAGAAAAACACAGAAATTGTTGACATTTTTGCAGATTTATTAAAAAAGAAAAATTTGAAATATCACATGGTCCTAAGTATTTCAGACCCTTTGCTGTGACACTCATAAATTTAACTCAGGTGCTGTCCATTTCTTCTGAACATCCTTGAGATGGTTCTACACCTTAATTTGAGTCAAGCTGTGTTTGATTATACTGATTGGACTGGATTAGGAAAAGCCACACACATGTCTATATAAGACCTTACAGCTCACAGTGCATGTCAGAGCAAATGAGAATCATGAGGTCAAAGGAACTGCTGAAGAGCTCAGAGACAGAATTGTGGCAAAGCACAGATCTGGCCAATGTTACAAAAAAAATTCTGCTGCACTTAAAATTCCTAAGAGCACAGTGGCCTCCATAATCCTTAAATGGGACGACGTTATGGCGCGACGACCAGAAACTTTCCTAGAGCTGGGCAGTCCGAAAAAAGGAGCTATCCGGGGGAGAAAGCCGTGGTGAGAAGGAGAGGTAAGGACAGAAAAACCCAAGATCCTGTGGTGAGTCCAGAGATGCTAAGTCGGGAGAGGGGAGAAAGTCAAACAATCACTGCAGGCCCTCCCACCAGTGGGGCGTTATGGCCGAGTGGCCCGAAGGAAAAGCCTATCTTCTCCTCAGTGCAAGACACATGAAAAGCCCGCATGGAGTTTGCTAAAAAAACTAAGAAATAAGATTCTCTGGTCTGATGAGACCAAATAGAACTTTTTGGCCTTAATTCTAAGCGGGATGTGTGGAGAAAACAAGGCACTGCTCATCACCTATCCAATACAATCCCAACAGTGAAGCATGGTGGTGGCAACATAATGCTGTGGGGGTGTTTTTCAGCTGCAAAGACAGGACGACTGGTTGCAATCGAGGAAAAGATAAATGCGGCCAAGTACAGGGATACCCTGGACGAAAACCTTCTCCAGAGTGATCAGAACCTCAGACTGGGCCGAAGGTTCACCTTCCAACAAGACAATGACCCAAAGCACACAACTAAAATAACAAATGAGTGGCTTCACAACAACTCTGTGACAGTTCTTGAATGGCCCAGCCAGAGCCCAGACTTAAACCCAATTGAGCATCTCTGGAGAGACCTAAAAATGGCTTTCCACCAATGTTTACCATCCAACCTGACAGAACTGGAGAGGATCTGCAAGGGGGAATGGCAGAGGATCCCCAAATCCAAGTGTGAAAAACTTGTTGCATCTTTCCCAAAAATACTCATGGCTGTATTAGATCAAAAAGGGTGCTTCTAATACTGAGCAAAGGGTCTGAATACTCAGGACCATGTGATATTTCAGTTTTTCTTTTTTAATAATCTGCAAAAATGTCAACCATTCTGTGTTTTTCTGTCAATATGGGGGCGTGTGTGTACAGTAATGGAGGAAAAAAATTACTTAACTGATTTTCGCCAATGGCGGCAATATAACAAAGATGTGAAAAATTTTAAGGGGGTTCTGATCTTTTCCGTACCCACTGTATGTAGAGAGAGAGAGAGAGAGATTATTTGCAAAAACCAATAACTTTTTATTGGGGTGGGGGTCTCCAACATGAATTTTGCCTAGGGCCTCCAAATGTCTAGAACCGGCCCTGCCTAAATATATAAAGACGTCCTCTATCAGTAGTATAAGCACTTTCTCCATTGAAAAGGTCTGAATCAGGAAAGAAATATGCACAGACCAAGCACCGTTTACAAGCACTAACAGTCCAAAACTGCATCTAAAGAATTATTGTTGGCCAGATTTTCGATGTGAGGAGGACTTATTTTTCACTAGAGGAAGCGTTACTATGGATTATTGCCTTGTATTTTGACCAGTTCAAATGCCTTAGTGATGGATCTGTTTATTAGAAACATGCAACTTTTCACTTCGCAAGGCATCGGTTGATGGACTGGAGCAATGTGGATTACCTGTGGATTTCTGTGATGCTTTTATCAGCTGTTCTGACTCTCATTATGCAGCCCCATCATGCAGAGGATCAGAGAATTTCTCAAAACCTGTTCTGATGAAGAATCAAATTCATCTACATCTTGGATGACTTGAGGGTGAGGAAATTTTCAGCAAATTGAATCTTGGTGCCCTATTGAATATGCCTTTACAGGACAAGGTCATTAGTTATGCTTGTTGTATTATGAATTTGTGGTGGCATTCATGTGTGTTTAACTCGTCATTTCTTTAGCCCTGAATTTCCGAGTTGGGGACATGTCAGTGAGAAAATATGGCAGATGCAATGGATGAGGTGTCTGTATTGATGGTAAATTTGTTGAAATTAATGCATTTTTTTTAAATTACAATAAAACTAGCATGTACAAAATACGATAGTATTCTGTAAACGATTCAGTTTACAGCACCTTCATAAACTGAATAAAAAAACAAAAACAAATACACACCTCAAGTGCATTATGTATCATTTTGTAGACGTAGAGTTAAAAGAATAAAATATTGCTGTGTTTTTCAAAGAAAAGGTACATCTTGCTCTGACCAAAGTGATTTGAATGCACCATTTGATTATGCACCACTAAACTCAAGCAGAAAGGTGATTAGCTGTAAAGATTCGGTGCTGCCTACAATCAAAAGGTAATGCAAGCATGCACCACTGCCTTTAATCAGGAGAATAATCTTTAAGGGCCTAATATAATCGCTTTGTTCAAGTTTTAATTAGACATTAGTAGTCAGAAGGACTTGGATGCAAGTTAGAGAGTAACTAACCGTGCTGCATCTAAAAATCCCATATCAGTGTGTGCTGACACACAAAGAGGTTTCTATCTGCTTTCTGGCCACCCAGGTCCAGACTGATCGCTCTCCAAAATTCTTCTCTCTCCACTAAAGTTTATGGGCTTAAAAATGTGCGGCATACAGCATTTCCTCCAAGATACAAGACTACTTGGAGTCCGTTAGGAGATCAAAGTATTTTTAGCCGTTCTGCTAATCCACAGAACATGATCTTTCTCTCTCTAATAACTTGGAATTCTTCTCATTCCTGTTGGTGTCTGGCAGAGGGAAACTCAGGAGGCTTCAAACCCACATTGTTCTCGTGCTTGGGGCGCGAGGCCCGCAGAAATGGAGAGCTAAATGGCCGAGGCTAGTGTTTGACTTGGCTTGTGAAAGGGAGACACTGCACCACCCTGCCTGCCATCTGGCTAAACCGGGCCTTTAAGGATAGAGTACTGAGAAACACAAGAACACCATCACTGTTTTTCTGACAGGACTGTAAAATAACACAACGCACTTTCTCTTGCACCTGCAAGTCATTTCACAATACAGCTGAAAAAGATGCCATAAAAAAAGAGAGAGAGACTTGTGCAATAATCAGTTCAGGAATTTAATTTTCACCCGAAAGGAAATTCCTCCATGTATTACGGTCTCCAAGACTAATTTTTTTTTGGTGACATATTATCCATCTTTGAAGTTTCACAATGAGGATTTATGGCAGGTTTTGTTGGCGTTCTGGCTGTTATTTTATACATTTAATCCAAGCCAAGTAATAATATTTATCATAAGACATAAATAACCTCTCATAAACTATGTAAGCATATTTCATTTTTGGAGGATCAAGATACTCCTCCACATAATATTCTTTATTATTTGTGGAAATTATATTACAACAATATCCTATTGTTGTTCTTGATCCTAGTGATCCCTAGGAAAAAAAAAAAAAAAACACAAAAAAAAAAAAAAAAAAAAAAAAAAAAAAAAACAAAAAAAAAAAAAAATGCACAAATGATATTTATTTGGAAATCATTTATAGCCTAAAATTGTTTTATTTATTTATAAGTAAATAAGCATCTTATGTAGGTCAACTGATCCGGAAAATGGTGGCGGATCGTATTTTCAATATTATCTAATAAATTGACCCAAGTGGATTTTTTTTTAAATTTCAAGTAGGTACGAGCTTTCTCCAACCATACTAGAATAATATATTATATTAAATATTATAAATTATTACATTTATTATTAAAAAATTATAAAAACCAATTTTTGATGCAATGCACTTGCTAAAGAGCAACAATCAGAAGGTTTAAGAAAAAAACTCTCTTCCTATAGGTTCACCAGATAATTAAACAGGACGGTAATGTAATCAAATGAAACTAAAGACAAACATCACATTCTGTCCAGTCAGCGGGTGAAACTCTAGTTTGAGAAAGTTTGTTTATAGATCGTGTTACCTGGATGTCTGATTTGCACATATCTGCGACAAACAAACGTAACTCACTCTTCCAGAAACTCTTCAGCTGGTGATTTCTCACAGGAGGTTTCCCACTCCTTCCCCACAGCTCACTCAGAGGTTATCAGCATGTGAATAAGTGAGACTTTGCACGACCTATCTCACGTCATTCCCATAAGCACAGGATAGAAGGTTATCGCCTGTTATTTCCTTGTTGTCCACCACCAGCTCTTGCTGTGCCTGATCCTTTGGCCTGGTGTGCTGACCACCTCTGACACATCCTGCATGCCACATCATTCAGTGAGCACACATCAACAACACAGAGTTATACAAGAACTGCATCTGACTTACAATGCATTTTAATAAAAAAAGATTGCTTGGTTTATCAGGATTTTTACAGCTGATATTTCAGTATGGACCACAGTAGCGCTTCTCTATGGTCAAATGCAGAAATAAAGAGCTGCTTCGTCGCCGCTGACACGATAAATTTGTTTAATACAATGTTTTTTGTTTTCTGTCTTAAATAAATTATATGTAAGGGTCATAAATTATATGTAAGGGTGTGAGAAACCACTGCAAACGATTCAGTGCGTGAGTGAACTGTGAAAAAATGAATCAGACTGAACCAAACAATTGACCGATTAAAGATTCATTCACGAATCGGTAGTTCTGATACTAAACAGTGGACAGAAAACATGATTTCTGAAATATTATCAGTAAGACATCTAAACACAGAGTTGTGACTAGAAAAAAAGCAAGCATCCTTACTTGGTCTAAAATATTGCAATTACACAGACTCAGTTAATAAAAGGACACAGTAGGAATGCATAAAGACCTCATATTTACAATAGAAATAATAACAATAATAGTATAATAATAATCAGTAGTAGTAGTAGGCTAGTACAAGGAGTACAATATTTTTAAATTTTTGTTTGGTTGGGTTGGGTTGGGTGTATAATTATGGAGCCAGATCGGCCTCAAAAATAATGTGCACACACATATGTAAATTGTGCTGTGAATTTATGAATTTTGTATTATTTTTGAGGCCGATCTGGCCCCATATTATAATACTACAATTTCTGCTAATAATAATAGTGTGTGTGTGTGTGTGTGTTATATTCAAACTATTATTATCCACTTGCAAAATACACTGTGTGTATTGTGCAACTGCTGTAAATGTAACTAATCTTTCTGCAATGTATAAGATGTCATGATGTTACATGTGTCGCGCAGCACATGTAGCTGAGAAATAGTGCTGAGGCAGGACAGAACATTCTAAAAGAGCTAGACGTGTTTTTCTCAGAACACAGTGTACCAATGCATGTGTGTGCTTGTGTAGATAGGCTTTCAAAGTTGTTTTAGTGAGATATCTATCCCCAACAGTCCCTTAAGACTCCCTAAACAAAAGCTACAAGTTTCCAAATAAAACTCATAACACTCGATACAATGGAACAAGCACACACACTAGAAAATCTCAACTGGGGGTTGAAAATAATGGCAGGACAGAGGTTCAGTAAACAGAAACACCAGATAAGGACTATGCTGACGAAGCTATACTGATTAGAATTTCCCTATTTCACTCCTTGTTCTTCCCATCATCTCAACTGAAATGCATCACACAACAGCAGGACAGATGGTTGGCATGCAGTCAGAAAAAGATAAAGATGTGTTTGTCTGTATTAGTTAATCAAACATAAATGAACAAAAAGGCCAAACATCTTTCGGGAAACTAGTTAATTATAAGCTAAACGAACTGGATGTCACAGTGTTTTAATGGGGTTCATGCTGTATTTCTCATTCACACAGCCATTTAACTGTATGTAGCCATTTAATAGTGTTGTCAGAGGGTATTGCCTATACACCTGGTCAAGCACCTTTGCAATAGAAACAGTTAACATGATACTTTAGCTTGTACATTATTTCCTGAGGCCAGTGTGAAAGCAGACAGCAAATAGGCCTAGCCTATATACTATATGTTGTGCGAATAGATCCAGATCTCACTATGATCTTTATTACTGGCATAAAATGGTCACATCTGTTTCACAATTTTCTTTCACTGCGGTAATCACAGGTTATGAACCCATTTATCCTCCCTCACATTAATTTATTGCCAGACTCTCCTTTTAACAGACGCTTTTCAGTAAAGGTCATCGTGTCGTCTTTGCTGTAAACGCAACCGCACCTGAGCCTTCTAATACGCCAATGCAAAAAGCTAATTAAGAGGTTTAAAGCGTTCGAGACCGTTTAGATAGGAGGTCACAGAAAATCAGTAATGCGACAGAGACCTCTGGTGGAAAGTTTAGGCATATTCATGACGTCTAGAAGCATTGCGTTACCATACTGTGTTTAAAGTGCCCCTATAATGGATTTTTTCATGCAGTGTGTAACACAGCTCTAAGTGAATGAAAACATCCTGCAAAGTTTTAAATCTGAAAGTGCACTGTGTATAAAGTTATTGTCTCTCAAAAGAAAGAATCGGCTCTGAATCATTGAAACCAGTCTTTTAAAAAGGAATCCCAAGCCTTGTTGACAACATGAAACATTAGCATATTCCCCGCCCACTTGTTGGTCTTTTCGCGTTGGTTGAATGAAAATGCAAATTCATTCTTTGCCACTAGGTGCCGCTTTTGGAGCGGTAAAAATAGCTGTTTCCCCGGTAGCGGCTGTACACAAAGCAGCACTGCACTTGCTGCTTTATTATGGGATTACATTTGTGTCAATTAAAATGAATGTAATTTTTCAAGAAACTTACGAAAATATTAATTGAAACTGAATAAATTGTCTTTGAAACTGAAAAAAAAATGTAATGCAGGCAAAGTCTTTGACTTAGTTTTTAATACACTGCATGTTTTCTCTTCTTTCATTCGCGGATTTGTACTTACAAATGCACTTACAGAGTTTTCATTTATGCTTCTAAAGATTTATTTTACGCTTTTGAAGTTTTCATTTATGCTTCAGAAGTTTTCGTTTGCCATTCTAGCACAATTCCCTCATGGGGCGGGGCTAGCACCAGTGTGTTCTCATTGGCTACTGAGTTTTTGATTGACAGCTTCTTGACCTGGAAAAGAGAAGGCGTCAATGTTGCCTTGCCAGTGTGGATGTGAGCCTCTCTTAGCAGCTTCCAATTTCATTTTAATGATATAAAGTTAGGAGTTTTGTTTTTGAATTCAATCTGTATTTATCTGTTGCTATTACTCTGTCCACATAAGCTTTTAGGAGCGCAAGGAATCAAACGTGAGAGAAAAAGAAGGTCATATTGAAGTTTAATTATTAAAGTACTGTATATAATACTGGAAATATTGTATAATGTCCAATGTTCTTGTAGGATATTTGCTTATTGCTCATGATTCTTTTGCATTGTAGGGTCTAATTAGGTTGTGCCCTTACATTTGAAATACTATCATATATGTGTGAAATATTTCATTCGTCAAAAAAGTCTCTCTTCAAGGTAATTTTATTACATATTCCACACAATGTTCTTGCAGCCAATTGTATTTGTCATGCTGATAATTTTGTTTAGTTAACATTATCTAACGTTTAAACTTGGAAATACATTTTAACAATCATCAACTCTTTCAAGTATGACTTTTCAAATAAAGTAATTATTTATTGTCACTATAGCATATTAACAATATCAAAGTGAAAGTAGTGGCTGCAATTATGTGGTGACAGGAAAGACCAGAATTCACGAAACACTAACTGCATAGTATACATGTAATGCACAGTATTCTCATAATTTACATTACTACACAAAATGCACAAGAACATAAAATACAGAATATGTTCACAATTCATAATATGTTTTAAACTGCAATGATCCTTTCAACAGTTCCTGTTACAGTATAAGTTACAAAACAGTGAATGAGTATGTTATGTAATGGAGTGCAATATCAGTCTTTACAGGAATATTCCACCCCAAAAAATAAAAATTCTCTTATTTACTCACCTTCATGACATTCCAGATGTGTATGACTTTTCTTTCTTGACATAAACACAAAGATTTTTAAGAAAATAATCCATCTCTGAGAATCCACATAACACAAGTGAACTGTAACCCATGCACGCATGACAGTTGATCGGAAGTGATTGTTAATAGTCAAAAGTTTAAATTATTAGTTTTTTTCTTATCTGTTGTTTCACTTCAAAATATACTGATTCAACCATTAAGGTCAGATGGATTACTGTCACGGTAGCTGTGTGTGGTTTTTAAAGCATCTTTAGGACTCACAGAGATGGATTATTTGCCTAAAAATCTTAATTTGTGTTTACCTATCCAGTCGAAAGAAAGTAATATGCATTTGGGACAACATGAGGGTGAGTAAAAGATGAGAGAATTTTTATTTTTGAGTGAACTATCCCCTTAACAATCATATGCTGTTGGTATGCTAATCCAAGATCAGCATAGACTAATACGAATAAAATGCAACCTCTTGTGTACTTGTGAACTGTTTGTTTTAATCTAGAGCTCCAAAGAAATTAAAATATTTGCATAATATCAGGTGTCTGAAGATCAAGATCCCAGTCATTCAAAGGTGATGTGTCTGAACAAAGTAAGAATCTTGTCTGATGGGGGCAATGGATCTCTGGTACTACCACTACATCCTCTGGGTCAGCATCAGAAGTTTGTTTATGGAAAAGTTGCTCCGCTCCCTGGAAATTGAGAAAGGACATGTATTATAGTCTAACAATACAAACTGCTTTGAACTCCCATTAAACATTTCAAACTAAAAATATTTCAAACAAATAAACACACAATATAATTATTTTATATATATTATTATAAGTTATATATATTAGTATTAACGTAGTACTAAATACCTCAAAATTATGCACCATTTATCATCTGTAATACCCTTGTGTAACCATTAGATGGCTGTATAGCCCTATATATATCCATGACTGTGTATACCCTAGTTACTGGAAACTATTTTCAGTCATAATTATTTGCATGTATTAGGATTTGCCTGAAATACCCCAAAATATTCATCTGAACTGACAATTTTTGCATTATTATTACAGTCAAATCTGGACACAGAAAAAGCATGGTAAAAAGACTTTACATTGCCAAAGTTGACAGTGCAGTGATTGACAGCGCGCTTATAAAATGGCATCGGTCATTGTCAGATACAGTACATTTAGTACTGTACATTATGTGCTGGGGGAAAATATGAACTAATCGAAGCAAATATGATCCAATTGAAGACTGTAACTGTGTGTAGATAACCAGGTCCTGTAATGATTGGGTTAAATCAAGAAAACTTACCACAAGTATCTTGATAACAACGATGATTGATGATAATGATGATGATAATGATAATGAAATCATTCGTCTGTGCTATTCCTAAGAAATCATCTCAACAATGTGGTGTAGCAGCAGATAAATACTGATAAAATAATAATAATAATAAAATATTTATATATATTTTTATATCATTAAAATGAAATTGGAAGCCGCTAACACATCCACACTGATAAGGCAACACTGTCACTGACGCCTTCACCTCCAGGTCAAGAAGCTGTCAATCAAAAACTCAGTAGCCAATGAGAACACACTGCTGATAGCCCCGCCCCCACGAGAGATTTGTGTCAGAATGGCGAACGAAAACTTCAGAAACGTAACCGAAAACTTCAGAAGCGTAAACGAAAGCTTTAGAAGCGTAAATGAAAACTCCGGAAGCACATTTGTAAGTACAAATCCGCGAATGAAAGAAGAGAAAACATGCAATGTATTAAAAACGAAGTCAAAGATTTTTGGCGGTGACTTGCTATGAACATTCCTCGACTCATTTTACACGTTGTTCAAGAACATTGTTCATTTGTAAGTTTTCTTGCTAATTTTATGATTTTCTGTTTTCACCTTATCATGTTTCTTGAAAAATTAACACTTCATTTGACCTGATCACAAATGTATCCCATACTTTATCAGGCATTATAGGCATGATGAAATGGAAATGAGACCAATTGGACCAGTCACTGAAGATTAGCGTCACACAAAGGAGGGGTTTGGAAAACTGAATCATTGAGTGAATAATTTGGGAGTCGTTAAGCAAGTAGTAAGTTAAAAATAAATGCATATTATAAGACAAATGAAAGTGTTTTTGTCCTTGTATGCATGTCAACCTGTTGTTGAGGACTCCCAAAACCAAAATATGAACCTTTCATAACCCAAAATAGGGGCACTTTAATGCACCTTTTAGTTGCCAAGTCCGCGGGTTTCCCATGGAATTGGGCTACTTTAACACTGTTGCCGCTGGTTGTTTTTCATGTCAGCAGGTTGAATGCAAACTGTACCAGGGGAACCCCGCCAAAATAAAGTGTATTTTACCCTCGAAATGCCATTGGGCTAGTTTTGGCTGGTTATTGAGTGGCAACTGGGCGGGTTTTGTTGCGAAAAACCTGTCAACACTTGCGGCGCATGGCGCAGCGCAGCACAGCAGTGTAGCACATGAAGTTCATTCACAATATGCCATCTCCACCACCCTCCTTTATTACTGATACGAACGCCAGAAATAAAAATCACAATTGTGAGATAAAAGAAAAACTGCGACTATCTATCTAAATATATTTTTTGAGTTGTGTGCTTTTTGAATGTTAGTTGTAGCTATGTCCCATTGTTCATTTAAACACATAGGCCTACATTTTTTATTATTTTAATGATTTTACTGTCACTTCATCAGTCAAAATCCACATGGGGTTCAGAGTAATTTTATCCACATTAATTTCACACTTATCTAGTACAAATATGTCGCTTTGTTTCATAATTACAGTGTATATGTTTTTCTTTCTTTCTTTCCTTCTTTCTTTCTTTCTTTCTTTACCCCAAAATAATAGACGTGAAAGGGTGAAAGTGAAATCTGAGGGTCACATTGTAACATGACCATAGAGCTTAAAAATGTTATCTGATCTAATGAAGAAAAAAAAAAGAAAGATACAAGACAAACTAAAATATTTTTGGCAATAAAAAAAAAATCTGAATTAAAAATAACCTAATTTTGGAGTTTGGACAGCCCTGATTACAAAACATAGCTATATAGCCTGGTTCAAAACAATGTGGGCAAATAGATGAAGAAACACACAGATGAACACAACACTCCCCTCACTCCACACACAGCTCTCACAGAACAGGAAACAAATAGACGAGCCAAAATGTGCTTTACATTTCTTGAAATAATAGTTTCTAAACATTAAACATTGACTGACAATTTTTATTCACCTGTGTCTTCTAATTTCTCATTAAAATTCATAAAAATCCTAAATAGTGTAAATTACATCGCTAATGTCATAGAATACCATTGTGCACTAGTGCTGTGTTCGATACATCGATTCGACGATATATCGTCACAGAGGTGTGACGATACAAGTATCGATACAGCTGGCCCTGTATCTATATTGTGGCACGTGTGCAGCAGTGGAACGCGCTTAATTTGAATACAAGAACAACTTTAAAATTGAGTAGAAAAGTGCAAGATTTCCAAAAAATAATGAATAGAGCATAATATATAGGCTACAGCAAGGTTTAATCTGGCCGCAGAGGAACACAACTGAGTTGCCTGATATAAAGAGATGTAATCCCCGACACAGAGCCTCACACTTTCGCAATAAGGAAAAAGATCTGCTAAGTGTGTTACTTTGTCAACCTGGCAACCATGTGCACACGCTCTCTCTCCACTGGATAAACACGCTTGCTTTCTGAAAACACCGGTTAGCTTGCAGTTTAGCGATCTCCACTTCAATATTCTATTCTCAGAAAAGTTAATCAAAGTGTTATTTAGAGAGGGGGAGGCTGTGTATGTATGAATTACCACCGTTTTTTGCCGCGTTTCTCTATTAACAGTGAAGCTGTGGCTTTAATTCCTTTGGAAACAACGATGTGACCAGCTCATGGTTGAGAAATATAATGTAGCTCTTGAGCGATTAAGCTATTTAGTTGATAAAATTGCGGGGCAGCGCTAAAAAGTTTGTTCCTGAATGTCTGAGTGCGGCCGCAACATGATCTGTGTGAGTGACTGAACTGTGTGTGCACTAGATACAGAAGACACAGCGCATTAGTTTAGAACTATTCTCATTTTTATTTTTATTTTTTAATTGCAGAGTGTGTTAATTTGTGGAATGATAACCTACCAGCAATGTAAATATGATTTTTTAATATAGGCTATTAGAACGAGTACATTACAATATAAATTTATTAGAACAACAACATTATTATTTATGGGCTTAAAAACAAAACGACAGAAAAAAAAAAAGAATATTGTACCTGGTGGGGAGTGCACAATGTAAACATGAAACATATGCCATTACTATATTGTACTGTGGTACAGTTATGGAAGCCCTTCATAATGCAGAGGTCAACTGCCTGCTCTGCCGATAGTTAGCAATGAGCCTATAGCATGCAGTGTTTCATAAACAGTTTTACTAAATTCTGCTGAGGTGAAATTCAGTGCAGTCCTATATCGTGATATGTATCGTATCGTGGCCTCTGTATCGTGATACGTATCGTATCGTGACTTTGCTGGTGATATACACAGCCCTAGTATGCACATTGTATGCCAGTGTTACAGCATTCCTTGAAGCATTAAAAAAACGGATAAATAACAGATTCGAGATGAAAATAATAGCAGATTTGTCTCGTTTAAAAGGAATACTAAAAACTGAGATTTTTCAGCGATATCTTCAAAAGAGTTTTTTTATTTTGCTGTTTTCGCACTTTGTTCTCTATATAGTGTTAATATGACAACTAGTAAATACCTAAATGTTATGTTAGCATGGAAATGTTTAAACCACGTGTGTTACAAGTAACCCGGCGCACCCCTAAGCTAAACCTCCTCACAAGATCGTATAACTAAAGCAGAGGTGGCGAACGTCGGTCCTGGAGAGCCGCAGCCCTGCGGAGTACAGCTCCAACCCTAATCAACACACTGAACAAGTATCAAGGTATGAAACAGTTACTAGGAAGCTACAGGCGGTGAGTTTACTTAGGGTGGAAGCTGAACCTGCAGGGCTGCGGTCTCAGGACCGGAGTCGCCACCCCGTTCATAGACTATCATAAATATAAGGTAAACTGTCTGAACCTTAAAAGAAAAAAAATAGCCTAAGGAATTTTGGCCTAGTTGTTTGCATTTAAACATTATCAGAGTTAGAAAAGACACAAGCACTGTTCGAAAAAGACATATAGGCTACAAAATGAATATGCACTAATTAAATATATATATATATATATAACATATTCTATATCTATCTATAATTTATCTATAGCCTAAATATATTTCTCATTAGACTTCTTCAGGCCGAAGCAGTAGGCGGCGCTGTGGGGTTTAGAGTGTTTCCGTACACACTGTGGACACGTCATGCTTGCGGAAGAGTAAAATCATCTGCGCATGCGTTCAACTGTCTTCGTAATTTTGGGTTCAAACCAGCGGACGAAGGTAAAGTGGCTGCTAAATATTTTCTTTTTTGAAAAACTAAATATGCTGTGAATGACACATTACAATACGTTTTGTCTTTATGCTGTACGTTATACGCAAGCAGTCGACGTTGTCTGTATAATAATATAATTTAGGGCGATTGTGTAGTACACGCAATCCATGTTTGTCACATTTTTATATATAACGTTAGTAGATTAATTGAGCTTAGTCTATCAATAAATGTTTTTAATATAGTGCATTAAAAACAATTATTTGTGCTCGGTAAGATAATTATGATGAAATTAATTCGTTTGTTGTGGGCTTGTGTTGTACACGTAAGCATAATTAATGAATGAAGTGTCGTAGTTTTAAAACAAGTTTTTAAAAGGTGTTTTAGATTTATTTATGGGTTTGTTTATTATAGAACTGTAAGTTGCAAACATGAGCATTATTTGAAAAATTCATTCATTCATTCATTGCTGCACTGTCGGACACGTTTTTAATGCTCCATGTTTTTACTCCTATAGGAATGCGTTCTATATTCTATCTTACGTTACTGTATGAGTGAATATAGAGGGTTTTTTAAATCAAGTGACTTGTTGAAATCGTTTTCTAACAATAGTATTATCATTTCTGTTGTCATTTTATGCAACAAAATGAGATATTCGTTGAATCATTAAATATGCCATTTCCCTCCACAGATGAGGCTGCTCTGTATATTAGCTCTGGTTGCTGTGGTGGGTCTGGTGGCAGGAGAAGAAGGAGCTCGTCTGTTAGCCTCCAAGTCCCTGCTGAACCGATATGCTGTAGAGGGACGAGATCTTACCCTGCAGTACAGCATCTACAACGTGGGCACCAGGTATTGTTCTCTCTGTCTCAGAAGTTCAGCACATCACTGTTTAACAGATGGTGGGCTTTGGGTTACCACTATCAGTATTAGAATCTATTTTATTTAGAATCTTATTAGAATACATTTTCTTTTTTTCTAGTGCTGCCCTGGAGGTTGAGCTGTCCGATGACTCGTTCCCCCCTGAAGATTTCGGCATTGTCTCAGGAATGCTCAATGTGAAATGGGATCGTATTGCTCCGTATCCTCAATAAGCAATCGCTGTCCTGTGTACTGTACCTTTTTGTTGATGGAGAGAGAGAGGGATTTTTTTTTTCCATGGAGTTTTCATATTGACTTGATGTTCTAATAATAAATGTATGTATGCTATTTTTTTTGTTTTTACTTTTAAGTGCATTCTGAGTACTTTACACACTTTTAGTAATCCAGTTAAGCCTTCAATCAATCTCTTCTGTCTGTTACTGATAGCACCTAACATCATCAGTACTGTATCAGACACTCGGGATGGGATGCTTTATTTATTTTTGTTTTTTAGTAGATTATGTTCCTTAACTCATCCTCTCCACAGTGCCAGTAATGTTTCTCACACAGTGGTTCTGCGGCCTCTAAAAGCTGGATACTTCAACTTCACCTCTGCTTCTGTTAGTTACCTGGCCCAGGAGGGTGGACAGGTTGTGGTGAGTGGAGTCCCATGCTACCTTTCATATACACAGTCAGCATAAGGAAATGTTGTTGTTTTTTTACTGTGCCTAAATTAGCGATTATATTGAGGGAAAAAAATGTTACCATATTAATGCCAAAAATCAACATTTGGCTAAATGTTTTATTATTACAGTCCATGTAAATGTAGTTACTGGCTGTTAGCTAAGACATTTCTCACATTGCTCAGGTTGGTTACACAAGTGCTCCGGGTCAGGGAGGCATCCTCGCCCAGAGAGAGTTTGACAGACGCTTTTCTCCACATTACGTAAGTGTTTTAATGTAGAAAATTGTGTATAATGGTCTTTAATGTATGATTGTCTGTGCTGTTATATTGAAATCTAATCTGTTTTTCTAAAAGCTGGACTGGGCAGCTTTTGGTGTCATGACCCTTCCCTCCATTGGCATTCCTCTGCTCCTTTGGTACTCCAGCAAGAGGAAGTACGACTCACTGAAGAGCAAAAAGAACTGAGTTATCTAATACCAGACAAAAACAGATTAGGGATCATTGTGTGAATGGGTGGGTGTTAAGTGAATTATGGTGGAGTTGAGAATGTTGTTTTTGAATAAATTAATTACCCATATTGGGGTAAATGGTCAATGATTTAATCTGTTTTTAAGTGGTGTTGATCTTCATCAGAAAATTTGTTTGAGGGATAAGCATCAAATAGGAGGTTAACCAACTGCTTTTGATATTTAAAGTGGCCATTCCATGGTGGCTTCAGGTACACATCTTATTTTTTGGTGTGTTTTTTTTGTAATGATTCTCAAATGCTAAACAGAACTGCACAGTCCTTCATGACCAATGTGGGGCTTGTTTGTGGAAATAAAAGGGTTTTACAGAGATGCTCTCATTGTGTGTCTGGTCACTCACCGAAATATGCTTTCATCTGTGTGTCTGCTTTCTTGTTCTGTGATGTTCTTCTCATGCAGTAATTAGTGCGTACTCTTATGATAATATCATCAGCTAAATAATTCAAGCTAGTTATATTATGGTCTATCAAACCTCACTTGAAGCTATTATCAATCTTTAGGTAATTCAAAATGAATAGGGAGGGCTGCAATTCACCAAAACAAAATCTGTGGTTGGTAATCATAATATATTTGATTAAAAATTATTCTGAAATTATTTACTGTGCAATTAGAACTTTGAATGAGTGACTGATTCAATGAAAAAAATATTCCGATACAATTTAAATAAATGAAAAACAGATAAACATGCCTACAATAGTGATGGGGAGATCACTATTAACAAGCCTTATAAATGTATATACAGCTTATAAGTAATGTTTTGGTACACATATGTCATCCTAATATCACTATGCTGATTTTAATCTCATTATACAGAGTGTTTACAAATGAAACATTCCTTTGGTGAAGTCAAAGGTCTATATAATCCTGAGGTCAGCGTTTGTGATTTGGTGGGGGCAGACATGCTCTAGAGCTGGTTGGTCTTTCTGGAATCTGCTCATAAATGGAGCTGGAGGAAGCATTCAGATTTGGCTCCTCTGAATGATGAAAATCAGAGTGTTGTGGTTGAGTTATCAGTGGGGACACACCAAAACTCTGAGGGAAAATCATCAAATTTAGCATTTTTATAAGTGATTGAGCACTATATACTACACAGAATATCTTCATAAAATATTCTCATCATGGATATTTACCTGCCCGCTGAGCTCTGGTCGCAAAGGACCATGAGCAGATCTTGGGGGTGGTCTTAGAGGAAGACTAGGCCCAGGTCTTGGTACAGCAAAGCTGTCTTGGGCACCCCTGATGTTCACCTCTGAATACAGATGATTCTTTGGAAGGTTCACTGAAGAAAAGATCAAAACATGCACCAAATAAGCATTTATATATTTTATATATATTATTTTAGTGACTACTTAGTGCATGGTTCTTTTGAAACCATTTCAAATCATTTTTATATCTGAAGACAGGAAATGTTCAAAACTAAGTAAGTCCTGAGCCAGTTTTGATGCTTGTTTTCCTAATTTCTCACCTTCATCCCCTGCTGCCTTCCTCCTCCACCCCACGGCATAGCAGTCAATCTCTTCTAGACGACTGTGTGTGGGGGGGGGTTCTTCATAAGTGTGCTCCAGTTTCCAGTATTTCGGGTTTGCTGCTGTTGTGTCAAAGTTTGAGATGGATGGAGGGGTAAAGGCTGCTATTGCTCCCTGGAGGTCAGGTTGGGCACTGAAGTTGGGGGTATTTTCTGATACTGCTCTGGGGGGTTTGTTAACTCGAGCATACTGGACATCCACAGGAGAAATTTGATCCCCTGTTAAATTAAGATTTGAGGGTCTTTCAGCAACCTCAGAACTGCCATTCTAGAGGGAGGAAACGGGTAAGGTGTCCTGTTAGTGTATAATATTATAACTTTGACATTAAACACTTAAATAAAAAAACTAAACTCTTCCTCTCTTTACCCTTAGGAAAATAACCCATGGTTTTATTATGGTAAACCTGTAGTAACCATGTTTTCTTTTCTTTATTTCTTTTTTTTTTTTGCCGTAATAGCATTTGTATAACCACAGTTCATGTAAAATCATGGTTCATTTTAGAAAGGGTAAGCTTTGTGTAATGCACATCACACAAATACAACAGTATGGCACAAGGCAACAGAAGCTTTGTACAGAACTTTTGTTATCTAGTAAATGTGAGTTGTTTCTGGAGTTAGTTAACTCGCCTTTAGAAGTATTAATTCAAAGAATCAGTTGCTTCGGGATTTGGATTAGCAGCATGGTTTTTGATTCACTAAATTGAAACGGTTTAAACGAATCATTGGTTCCTAAATCAGAGCATACTACACTTGTCGCGTAGCATGTTTGTTTGTTCGTGTAGTCTGCGATGATGACAAGTTGACAAAAGATGTTTTTCTTGGCATTATGCCACCGTACTCAGTCTTGTTACTGCATCACACGTAAACAGATCTGGTTTATAAGAAGAAAAATTATATTGACGGTGTAAAATTGGTGCTGGAATATTCTTAGAGTTTGCTTACTGTTGGCAGGGGCGGATCTAGAAAATAATTTTTAGGGTGGCAAAGGGGTGGCATGCGGTCTATGAGGGGTGGCAACACCAAAACAAGCCCCCATGCATAGTTTTTGGGGATTTATGGTCTGACCTACGCAGTTGTGCAACTTGTGTTCACAAATATTGTATTACCATTAAGTAATCATCTATACTGTTTAAAATGAAAAATAAATAACAACATTTCAATATCCATCATGGCACCAAGTCAATACACAACATAAAAAACTCCAACAGGTTATAAATGTTTCTGAGCTTGTATCACTAAAGACATGCAGTTGTATTAAAATTACATAGACTACTTAGATGGTACAAATCACGTTTCAGTGCAAGTTTAAGAGCAACAAAAACTTGAATTTCCTAACATTAGAAAGAAATACAATAATATCAAAGCACTGAAACTGGATCAGTTTTGAAAACAATGTTTGATTTTCGGTTATTAACAGATGTGGGAATGTCTGTAATCACCCAGAACAAACTCTATCAACCATATACTCTAGCAACACCCCAGCAACTGCATAGCAAGCATACATTTGTCTTTTCAAATTTTCTCTATTACAGTTTTTTTTCAACTGCTTACACACATTTTCAAAACTTTGCCTCTTTTTTCCAAAACTTTACACACAAATCCAAGAATTGCACACACAAAATGCAAAATGCTTTTTGGAATTCCAATTTTATGTTTTTTATAATAATTTTACAACTTTTAATGTATGCAATAATATAAATCTATTAAACGACAACACCATTTGATCTAAAGGTATCAAACCAACTGTAAAATATTCCGAATATTATTCCTTATAATGCACAAGGCTTGGTTTTCCAGATTATGCCTGTATTGTTTTTATATTCAGTACTGAATCCATATTTTTCATGTTTATTATTCTGTATCCACTTAAATTAATTAAACTCTAACACAGTTTGAGATAAATGTATCAAAACAACTATACAAATATCTAAATATTACTCAATTTAATGCCCAACGCTTGTTTTTTCAGATTATGCCTTTACCGTTTCTATATATAGTACTGAAACCATATTTGTCTGTTTTGTACTATCTGTATCGCACTAAATTAATTAAACTCTGAACCGGTTTTGAGATAAGCTATCAAACCACTGTAAATATTCAGATTTAGTTCCGTAATGCACAGGCTTGGTTTTCCAGATTAATGCCTTTACTGTTTTTATATACGTCTTGAAATCCAGTTTTCATGTTTATTCTTGTGGGGTTGTGACTGTATCCACTTAATTATTCTCTCTGACACTGTTTGAGATAAAGGTATCAAAACAACTATAAAAATCTCTAAATATTATTCCCTGTAATGCACAAGGCTTGTTTTTTCAGATTATGCCTTTATTGTTTTTATATACAGTACTGAAACCATATTTTTTATATGTTTTATATACTGTACCCACTTAAATTAATTAAACTCTGACACCGTTTCAGATAAAGCTATCAAATCAACTGTAAAATATTCAGAATATTATAATGCACAAGGCTTGTACTGAATCCTAAGGTACTGTATATAAAAACATTTATATTCTGTGATCATTCTGGTGCCACCCCGGTAGATCCGCCCCTGACTGTTGGTAAAGTAAGAAGCGTTTTTTAGCTTGTTGCTATTCGGTCTATACGATGTTCTTCGTGGTTGCTAGGGTGTGAGGGTGCTTACTATCCAAAAGAAGATGCTCAACCAAGATCCCACCTTGATAATTTTCTTGTCCACAGATATGACTTTGAAATAAGTCTATAGGATTTTTAATCTGTTTTATTATCCCTCAAAGCATAATATAAGGAATGTTAGAGGGAAAAAAATTAGCTTTCAATGCCTGTAATCTACTCACTTCTAGCCCAGGAGGCGCTGTTTCAGTTCCACACTTGCATTCTGGCAGCGAGTGGGTCTTTTTTAGTGGCTTTCTCACGGCTGCATACTGCACAGGCTCTTCTGTAGCAGAAGCGGTCTTATTGGAGGGGTTTGTGGGTAATGAATTCAGAACAGCTGGACCGATGGCCATGGGCAGTTTTGTCTGCTCCTCTCGATCTATTGCTTTTCCATTTCTCTCTTCTTCCTCATCTTTCACCCTCCACCTATTAATTTCCGCAAAACCCCCATCAGGCTAGATAGTAAGAAAACAGAACAGGATATGAAGTGAAATGACAGGACAACCATATGTAAAATCATCTATAATATCTCCCCTTCTGTATTAAAATCATGAAGATTCGCTATGGAAAACTGGCCATGTACCTGCATACAGGGTACAGTCAACATCTCATTAAAAGGCCCCACAGGATTATGGGTGTAGTAGCTGATTAGGTCATCCAGGCTTCTATGACGGCTGTGTTCTCCAGCAATTAGATATACACTACCAGATGATCCATACTCCTCCTCTTCAATTATGAAATGACGACACCGGTCTTCTCCTCTGGGGTTTTAATGAATTTGTTATTTAATGAGTGAGTGATATTAGAGATGTTGCAAATACGTACAATGACACCACAACGTAGTTGAACACACGGCATAGCCTAATGTCATTGCATTAGATTGCATCTGTAAGTAAGACACACTAGTATTTTACTGATATACAAGTATTTTAAAATAAACAGAAGCACACAGTTCAAGCAAAATATTTTTTTACGTTTAGGTTTTAAATAAAAATAGTTAAGTTTTGCGAAAAAGTATTGCAATTGAAAAAAATGGCCTATTAAAGGGAAGTTAGTTTTGAGAAAAGGACAAACATCATTTGTGTGCAAATGACACTTGATTTGATATTTTGTTGTACGCAACAATTTACAGGCTGTCAGTTGGTCACATTTTTGACTTTTCAGTTGTGCAATGGTGACTCTTCATACAGCTTACATTAGTATGCCAGTAGATGACGAGCGAGTCTGTCTTTATGAGTGAGTTTAAATCATTTACTCAACTGATTTGTTTAAACATTGACTCATACAAGAACAAAAGAAATAAACTATTTTATTAGTGAGTCATTGAATCATTCACACAACCAGTTTGTTCAAACTCTGACACACTCAGGAACAAAACACCACTACTGTTTGTTGCATGATGGTTAATTTTGCTTATTAATTTATATTGAACAATTTTTTAATCCAACCCAATCACATTTTTAAGGCCCATTTACACCAAGGATGATAACTGTAACTATACAGTTTCTATACAGTTTTCTAATTCTATGAGAATAGGTCCAGCAATAACAGCAATGTGGAACAATATCTTTGGAATCACTTTTAGAATGATTTTTTTTTCTAGCTGATGAGTGAAAAATTCAAAAATCAAAAAAATGTAATCTGTCTTATTTTGAATTGGTGTGGATGCTAATCGTTCTTTATAGTTATGTACTATATTGTTAAGAATGACACTAGTGATTTTTTGTGTGTGTGTTCAAAATAAGGTACCTGTAAGACAGCGCAAAGCCAATCTTTGACTCGCTGAGCCTCAACAGGAAACAGCCTTGTGGCTTATCCTGCAGCAGCTGTTCCGCTTCCCTGAGAGAGTGAGAAAGATGGGTTGTGTGAAAATGTAAGCCGAATAGTATATGTATTTGACACTGTTTCACATCTGTGTTTGTGCAACATTGCTTGTGCACCTGTTTTTCTGTTATGTTTTGGAAGAATATTTAGATGTGGCTGTAACCTGCGTATAGCGAAACCATGGAGCCAGTGGGGAAGAGGCTGTCCTGGCCTGTGCAGTCGCGGCAGCTGCGTTCTTTCAAACCACAGCAGAGTGTGAGCGCGCAGAGATGGAGTCAGAGCCTCCAGGGGCCTCACGGGACCCAAAACCAGAGCAGGATCTATCCGCTTCACTGTCGTCTTTAACAGAGGGAATCCAAGTAGGATGTAATTTAGATGTAATTTAAATACAATTTAAAAAACATTTTAAAAATATTTAAAAAGATGAAATACTACTTGATATGTGCCTTTGCAGTGCATTACAATGTCAAATGTTTTCATGGTTTTTCTTACTAGTACTTTTGAAACTTTAAACTACAAAAATCTCATGATGAACATAAACATGGAAATAGACTTAAGCATTCCAAAAAAATAATAATTTGTAGAAAATGTGATTAAATGCTCTACAAAAATTGAAATCACCTTGACGTGATTTTGAAATGACTTCAGAGCCCCCCGCAAGGAGATGTGCAAATAATATTTACAGGACGGCTCACTTTGGTTAAAGACGTGATCATGTCACATTAAACATCTCATGAAATCTAACCAGCTACTCTCTCACTGATTATTTGAGAATGCTTTCAAATATTGTACATAATAAATTTGGCCTAAAAATGAAAAGTGTTGTCAGTTTTGACCTTGTTGTTGGTCGAGTGACCAACCTGCTATTTCTTTGCTTCAAAAGACTCTTTAGATATAGAACAGCCGAACCGCTGATAGAAGAGTTTGTTTTTAAGAATGAGCACATGCACATTTGGCTTTGAGGATATAGGAATTTAAATATATATAAATATAGATATATATATTATATTATCTTATATGATAGACAATAGAACTCTGTGTACTAAGCTTTGCAGACCTTTTTACATCATGTCTACACATTTATTACTTGACAGATTCCCCTCATTTTCCTTCTGCTGGCCCTGGTTTAATTGCTGTGTCTCTTGTTGTGCTGTGGGACGACACTTTATGCTCCGCCGGGGTTTTACGGGAGGTTTCTTGGTTGTGGGATTGTTCTCCCGGAGCTACCGATGGACGGGGCGTTGGTCTTGGGTAAATGTAAGAAGGCGCCATCGCTCCTTCTCTCTGCTGGATTCAGCAATCCTTACAGAATAAATAAATTCAGAATTTGATCGTTAAAGCAGACAGTACTGAAAAACTCATCAACAATAAATGAAAGATGGATGTGAACAAATTTAATTTGTTAAAATGATTCTCTTAATAGTTCTTTCAACCTTCGATCTGACTGTTCACTGCCTTTTGAATGTATTTATCTTTAAATACATTCAGATATTTAATATTAGCTTGTAGATGTTAGTATCTAAATATAAATATAGATGTCAGTGTGCAAAATTTAGAAGTTGAGATACAGTTAGAATCACACCAGTACAGTCAGGCTCAAAATAACCCTGAACGGAAATGTCACGTTCTAAGCACGCAAGCAACACAGAACATTAGATACCAAACAATCAACAAAACAATAATGTAACAAATATGAAAGGCTCTGTGTAACATTAATGCTGTTGAAAGATTATGGTATAGCCATGCAGTCAGAATCAGTTCATGTGTCTGAGCATTATATAGTATAGTAATATAATAGTAGAATATCATGTAGATTTGGAGTCTAGTCTAGTCAATTTCTGTTCTTTTAAACTAACTCTCAATTCTATATTAATGCTAGATTGCCTATAGTCTATTTTAACACATTAAAACAAAATAAGCACAGCTTGAGCACCATATAGCTTCATTCTGACACTAAACCTGTAAAAAAAAAATTTTTTCCTTCACAAAATTATTCATTAAATAAGTATAAGCTTGTCAAAATAACAGCTGTATCTGACATTCTAATAAATACGGACATTTTAAGATTTTAAAAGAAAGTATTTCCAGTTGTCAGTGTACCGTCAGAAGAAACAAGTAAACACAACTTCTTAAAACCATCAGGTTGTGTTTTGTTATTTTTTTTGTAATAAAACACATGTGATTTTATAAGTTCAAAAGGTGTTGAGAAATTGCTGACCTTTAATCTTTTGGTAGTCAAAGTCCATTCTCAAGTGCAAGATGTAAAATGCTACCTCTTCCTATCTGTTCTTAAGTGTTTCTGCCTCATCCTGTTTAAATGCATGTGTGAGTGCGAGAGAAAGAGAGCGGAAAAGGTCACAGGCAAAGAACTGATAGTGAACTGTTAGTGATTGTGTGCAGATTTCCTTTTCAAACTTCTTGTGAAATATTCAACTGATGTACTAAAGCTCAAATAAACAACCTGACAAATTGCTTATGAAAAGTTGCCTTGCACTAGAAAAAAAAATGAGTGGAAAAACCAAATTGCATCAGAAATTGCCAGTAACCTTCACAAACAATTACAAAGAATCAGAAAGTAACACATTGAATTCAACGTGAGATTTTGAAGTAGAAAAAACTGAAATGTTATTTTCTTTTAAAACATACTCCAATAATTACTTTGAAAAGTAATTTTTTTTACAGTGTGCCACGATTTATGTTTTTTAATCAATACGAGTACATCTTTATGACATTCTTTAAAACAAAAGCTTTGAAAAGATATGTATCAACATAGCTTGCAAAATTGATATGTGGAGGTCCTCATAAATCGATTGACTTTTTAATCATAATGTCATTTTTTTTTTTTTTTTTTTTTTTTTTTTTTTTTTTTTTTTTGCGTTTTTTTTTTTGTTTTTTTTTTTTTTTGGTTTTTTGTTTTTTTTTTTTTTCATTTTTTTTTTTTTTTGTTTTTATTTTTTTTTTTTTTTTTCTTTTTTCTTTTTCTTTTTTTTTTTTTTTTTTTGTTTTTTCCTACTGCAGTTTTATTGGGTTTCTGTAGATTTTTGAATGCCTGTCTATAAAACAAAACTCATGTTGTTTAAAACTGTCAGTAGAAAGTTTCCCTCTTCAACACAAATTGTGAACATGTAAATTTGTATCTGTGTATCCTGTATAGGTTTGAGCACAGTGAGTGTGTTGTTAGGGTGAGACAGAGATAGACAGTGAGAACATGTGTGTGTTTTGTGTGTGTGTGTGTGTGAGTGAGAGAGAGAGAGAGAGACAAGAGGCAGTTGCGTCACGTGACTTGCTCACCACACAGGATGAGAAAGAATGACCACAATGAAGGTGATGAGAAAAGAAAGAGATGACAAAAGAAGTGTACAAACGGTAAGCAGAATACTCTGCCCAATCCCCACAAGCTGTTCTTTAAATTTGACGGAAAAGCCACATTCCTTTACAGTGTTTTGGGATACATAATGAGATTTCTTCTTTGTCTTTTCTTTCTTTTTTTGTTTTTTCATTTAGGCCTATATTATTTTAACTTTTTTATTTTAAAGTTATTCTTTTTTTATCTTCGGTTCAAAATAATTATCAAAATAATTCTTATTTAACAACAATTACATTTTGTGTCCATTGTTCTAATTTTATATTATTTTGTTTCATATACTCTTTCCAAATATTGACTAGCTGACAGTTACAGGACACATCCACTAGATGGCGCAAGTACATTAACAGTGAGAATGAACTTCGGAATGACAAAAGGAATGAAAATGACCCGTCTTTCGTTGCACTCGACAATAGGCACTAACAATAGTCATGCAAAAGTCATGCATACCAAATTACATACAACGGTTTTATTTAATGTGGTTTTCATGTACATTATTACATCCTAATTTGATTCAAAACTTATGCTTCAAAAATGTGTTGGTTAAGAACAGCTGTCCAGCCATTAGATCTGAGCTGAGTCCAATTTAATTCTTGCCTGCAATATTACAATCACCTTAACTAATACTTTAATAATTGTCCGAATTGCTACTCTTGCTTAAATGCATAAATAAATATTTTTGTGTTGCAGAAATTCACCAATTTAACCTCAATCTCTTAACCGTGAATTCCAGAGGTTTATGGAGCTGCAGAGAGAGAATTACTTATACCCCCGTTTTCATGAGGTGTGTTGCGGCAAGCAGTTTTAACATTTAGTACTTAAAACTCACTGGTGTATGTTAGTACGAATATATTTTTAATTACCTCTAAATAATCCAGTGGTAATCAATATATAGATGAATTTTACTATTAAACTGCTGGTTATTAAAATGCTAAGTAATCCAGTGGCAATCAATATATAGTTGAATCTTATTATTAAACTGCTGGTTTCCTCTAGCCAGATAAATAATGGTGACTTGACTATTAAAGGTGGGGTAAACTATTTTTCAAAAACGCTTTAGAAAACTGATTCGGGCCGAATAGCAAAACAAACTTGTAGCCAATCAGCAGTAAGGGGCGTGTCTACTCATGATGTGGAGGAGAGAGCATTCGGTGTACAGAACGGACATTAGCCGAGCCGAGCGACAGAACGATAGAGATGGCGGATAAAAAACAAAAGAGGAAAACGTCAGCAGAACAAAAGAAGCCTTAAAGCAAGAAGTAGGACCCGTGTAAATATCGGATCAGCTTTCCAGTGCTGGAGAGAACTCAAGGAGCGGAAGGCCTGCGATCGGATGCCGAGATTGCTTTGTTTCTTCTCGATAGGTGAGTAACACCGTGTCTGCGCCGCAACAGCTAAAGTCTGTCTAGTACACTGGACACGACAAAGCGACCGTTGAAAATCATCTGAAATGTGTGTCAATACGTTATGAATAGAACGCAGCAGCAGTTTTCTGTCGGGGATTTGTCGTGTCGCGCGCATCCAGTGTAGACCATAGTGTAACATTGGTTTTGCTTTGTTTCACAGAACTAATCGTTGCCTGGGTTGCGTACGTATGTGTGGGGCGGAGCTATCAAACTGGGGGCGAGACCCTTTTGGGGTAGGGGCGAGTTTGTTTTGGTGATTTCAAATGTCAACATTGGCTACCAGAAATCGCTTACCCCACCCCCCCCCCCCAACCCTTTTAACTTTTCATTAGATGGTACTACTTGTTTGTAAGTGTTTTTTTTTCTAGAAGTAAATAGTTTTTTAGTTTTAGTAGTAAAAACTGATTCACATGTCCAGTTTCACTTGTATTTATTTGTTAGAAGCTGATCCTTATTCCTCTGCAAGTCACTATTTTAGAGGTGATAAGTAACTATTCCAGTTTTACTTGTAAATGCTATACTATTAGTTTATAAATTCCATGAGTGTCTGTGGTTCATATTTCAACTATTCTCTTGTAACTAGTATGTATTTCAATTTCTGATACCCATTCCAGTTTTCCTAATATTAGTTACTACAGCTTATTATTTAGATACTTGTAACTCTTTAAATAGTTACAATAATTTATTTACTACTTATTTACAGTAGCCTATTGATATCTACGTATTTATAGACACTTCACAACAGCACTATTAATAGGCCTATTTTGGGCAAGTAATTAAAGAATTACTACTACCTAATGATGACTAGTAAAACTAGAATAAATACATCCTCATGACATACTGTACATGTGATTAGTTGTTATCTGAGTTTCACATATAAATGGATTATATTCACTACTGGAACAAGTAGGCAAGTTGTTTTAGTAGGATTAGATTGATTGTTTACTAGAAATTTTGAGAAGTTAGTAAGTTAGTGTAGAGGAGTAGGGGAGCATGGGGCACAAAGTAACGCGGCGTCAGTTGTAACACATGTGGTTTGAATATTTTCACACATGCTAGCATAACAAAATTGACAGTATTTATTAGTTACCATATCAACATTATATAGAAAAAATGTGCACCAAAATTCAAAAATCTTTTGAAGATATCGCTGAACATTAATTTTACCTTAGTAAAATTTAAATTCTGGCTTGAGTACATTTTTCATCTCCAATCTGTTATTTATCAGTTCAGATCGTTTTTTAATGCTTTGATAACTAGCAGAAGACACTAACCAGTTTTAAATTCCAGTTGCACAGATGGGGCACGTTGTAACACTGCGTTACAATGTGCTATTCTATGACATTAGCGATAGGGCAGGGCAAAAAATAAAAAGCGATTTTCATGTGAATCTCGCCAGTAAAGCCGCTTCTGGTGATTAGTAGTAAATCTCCAGCACGTGCTTTCAGATGGAGCGGCATTTACTACACAGAGCCGTAGAACACTGACAAGCTTCACAAAATCACGTTCAAAATCGCAGGCGATTCAATCTGCAATAATGAACATGATGTTGCCTAATTGTCAGTGAACTACGGCTCTGTGTAGTAAATGCCGCTTCATCTGAAAGCACGTGCTGGAGATTTACTATTAATCACCAGAAGTGGCTTAACTGACGACGTGCGCATGAAGATCGCATTCGATTTTTTTGCACAGCCCTAATTAGCCATGTAATTTATACTATTTACTTTAATGAATTTTAATGAGAAACAGGTGAATAAAGACTGACAGTCAATGTTTAATGTTTAGAAATTATTATTTCAAGACATGTAAAGCATTTTTGCTCGTTTATGTGGGCCGTCCCAAGCATGGTTGAAATGTGTTCACTATCAAACTCCAAAAACAGATTATTTTTAATTCTTAAAAAATGCCATTATTTTTTAAAAAATTTTTTTTCATTAACAAAATATTTTAGTTTGTCTTGTATATATTTTTTTCATTCGATCAGATAACATTTTAAGCTGTCATATGGTTATGTTACAACATGCCCCTCAGATGTTACAATGTACCCCACCTACTGGACATGTTGTCACATTTCACTTCCATTATTTGAGGGTAAATAAAGAAAAACTTATACACTGTAATTATGAAACAAAGCGACATATTTGTACTAGACAAGTGTAAAATTACTGTGGATAAAAACTCCATGTGCATTTACACAAACTGAGAAAGTCAAAAAGTGTTACTTTGTGCCCCGCTCTCCTCTAGTGTTAAAATGGCTTGCCACATGCCGGCACTGCACTGACATGGTCAACACGAGCGTTTCCTCATTTCAGTACTAGCTCGTCCGCAGCGAGCCAAGCTCCGGAGGAAATACCGTCCGTCAAACAGACACGACGCGGCTTCATGACGGATCTATGCCAGGTACGTCCCATAATTCAACCGATTCTTCAGGTTACAGGGGATTTGGCATGGAATAGGCTCTTCTATATGAAAGTAGCGGGATAAGAGAAAATCAATTGTGAACATATGTCGCAGTGCATGATAGAAGTTAATAATACAAGGAAATGTACACTAATTTAATCGTTGCATCGTGATCGTGACACTTCGGGGCTTCCTAGGTGCGGAGCTCAGAAATACTAGCAGTGGAATTAATATCAAACAGACACGACGCGCGAGAATGAGACACGAACAAGTTTCCACACGCAGGTTTCGGTCGTGTTCTGCACAGAGTCGACAGGAGACGTTCGATTTGGTTATACTGTATTTTAAAAAAAATTTATGCGATTTCGTTTCATTTCATGTGAGATTTTCTGTTATTGTCAGACCAAAGCATAACGGAACAAAAGCAAAACACTGGCTGTTTAAACGTTCACTTTTATTCACATTTGCTTTGCTCACAGACTGCAAATTTCTCAAGACTCCTGCAGTGTAAAAACCTTGTGCGAGTTTCAAAACTGGCAGTTGACAGCCACAGACTTTATTAATGAAATAACCAAGAAACACAGATTGTTGCATAACTAGTTAGCGATAGGTGCTCAGCACCAGATGTACCAGGTTCTGGCTAGTAACCCTCCCAGGCCCTGAGGGTAAACAATTAGACCCGATCTTTCTTCTGGATTTAGGGTTTTTCAAAAAACAAGAAATGCAAGTTTATTTGGCCATATTTGGTTTATAGCGCATAGATTTAGCTGAAAGCTGCATTGGAAAAGTAGGCGTTACTGATTGCATGTGTAAGTTTTTCCTCAAATTGTAAAACAAGTTGTCAGGTAACCCAACATGTGATTTATATGATAACATCAGATTAACTGGTTTTATTCAAGTCAAAGCTGTATTTTAATATTACTTATTCAGCCTTCAGGTTATATTGGGATTAAAAGTTCGATCAAGCAGAAATTTTGCACATTACCATTTTACAGTTTAGGTAAGCAAGGTAGGCTATAGCCTACTGTATGTCATTACATATTATACATGATACATTTGTGTGTGTGTGTGTGGTGTGTGTGTGTGTGTGTGCGCATAAAGTGAAGCTGAGTTTAAATAGTGGGTTATATGTGTTTGCTGTGGTAGTTTGCGATATATATATTCCAATGCAAAAGCCTCTAAAAGCCATCTTGGTCAAAAATGAGATAACTATACTGAGTGAATGCTCTCTTTCATTTCAAATGTGCTAAATCCCAGCCTCAACCCATTCAGAAGTACACATAGAAACCTATACATAAAAGCCAGAAAGAAATGTTAATTTTAAGAAAAACGTCAGGGATTACTAGAGGTTTTTCATTGATAAGAAATTTACTTTACTTTACTTTACTTGTAGTCATTTAGCAGACGCTTTTATCCAAAGGCACTTACAAATGATGACAACAGAAGCAATCAATTGTAGTAGTAAAACAACTAAAAACAGATCCAAAAATAAAAGCTAAAACTTTATAAATACTACTTATACACATTTTTAAAAATAAAGAAATTAAATAAAAATGACAATGCATACAAACAAAATTTCAAAACTGAACATTTAAATGAAAAACAAAAACTAAAGCTAAAAACAATTCAAAATATTTAAAGAACAAAAAAGGTATAAGAGTATAATAATGATTCTAAAATAACACTAAATTTTAAATTAAATTAAATAATGAAAAAGTTAAAAATTTAAATAAAAAGTAAATAACACGAGCCAAACACCAAAAAAACAAGGACATGTTTTTGTACGTTTTTACACACACACACACACCACATAATATATATATATATATATATATATATATAATATATATATATATATATATTATAGATATATCACACACCTTTATTAATTCAATATATATATTATTTCATTTTCATTTAGTTTATTGAAGTAATAAAAAAACTAAAATGAAATAAAACTAAAACTTAACAAAAGACCTATACAGACAATTTAACTCAAATTAAAATAATAACAAATACAATTAATACAAATCAAATGACAGTAGTTTATCAGTAATCCTAAAAAATAACACTGCCAAACACACGTTAAAAAACAATAACTTACTTACACATAGTAAGAAATGGTTATAAAAACTGAAACAGAAGTGAAACAAGTAATAGGAAAGAGGAGAAATAAAAAAGCGATACTTATTTATAATACTTTGCGGTTGTCCATTTAGACATTCTTTCCCCATGATTTGCCATCCATTTTTCTCCCTCATTGTTTTCCTCATTTATGTTGTTCTGAATCTGTAGCTCTGGGACTTTGATCTTAATCAAGGATGTGATCATTATTTTGGGCGTTTTATGGCTGGAGATCTGATCCTAGATTCAGCAGGAAGTTTTCAGGTTTTGGAATTGCTCATCAAGTTCTTTCTTTGATCTGATACAGAAGGGAATGGAAGCAAGCTCACGCTCAAATTTCAGAACTCACTCACTTAAACCCGCAGGCGCAGTCACTCACACATTTGACTCAACTGAGTTTACAAAATGAAGTAGCTAACATATTCAGCGCATTTTCTAGACGGACAAATATGACTGCTGCACTCGCGTCTCACACAAGAGAGGTATAGAAAGCCATGCAAAGTTAAAACAGTTTAAACTTTTAGAAAACACGTCACGAATTTGTGGCGGTTTATTCCTTTTCACTGCGTCTCATATGTTTTTAAATGCAATCTGTGTGATGGGCGATTCGGCTCTTTGTATTAAGCAATGCATAAATATGTGATGCTGTTTTGTTCATAATTGTTTATGCAATTTACGAAATTATATTTGATTTATATGAGTTAATTTAGATGTAATGCATGTTTTTTATAGACAGTTATTTCCTTGCAGTGACAATTTAATGTGCTGCATTATTTTGCTCATTGTGCCCTCCTGTGGCCTCAGGAAACAAGCCAAAGGTTTAACCTATTTAATCTGCATATAAAACATTAGAAATTAGATATTTGTTAAATTTTTATTTTGTGTTTGACTGTTAAAACAAAAAATATTTGTTGTTTGTCTCAATAAATTGAGTTCATTTAAAAATACAGTGGTTAAATGTAAAAAAAAAATTTTATTGCTCTTTGTTTTAAAAAAGGTTATAAAAATGTCAATAATTATCGATACCGAACGATATGAAACATTATATCGTTGATACATTTTTTAGCTATATCGCCCAGCCCTAGGTGACATTTTGGAAAAGAACTATTGATCAATGCAGGCTTTCCATCTCTGTTCCTTTCCCTCTAAACACAGTTAATACGTACTTTAAACAACCCAACCAACATGCGCTCTAAACACTTTAAATATCCAGTGTGCTCTGTCAACTTCAGTTTGGCACACAGAAATATGTGCTGTTGTCTTTATCATCACAGAGCAATGCAGATGGATTCTGGAGCACGAGATCTTTGTTGTGATTGCATGTGTGTGTGGCATGTGTCTTCTAGATACAAATGTTTGATTGTATCTGTGTTATGTAAAATAACTTTTTTCAAAAGATACTCCCCGAGTCCCTTGATTGTTTTTTCTCTTTCTGCTTCTAAGCACTGAGCTCTGATTGGCTGACTGGCTATTCCAGACACTGTTAGACTATGATTAAAAACACTTGAATTAATTTTTCTAAAGAAAACGTGTTTTTTTTTTTTTTTTTTTTTGGGTTCATTTCTGGTGAACTACAGCCACGGTGTTGATAGCGCTGCTAGTTTATTTAAGGTGTCGTTATATGGTTGCTAGGGTATTGTTAAGGTGTTCTTGGTTGCTGCCATTGCTATATGGTTGCTAGGGTGTTTTGGTTTGTTGCTTTGGCATTTCAGGGAGGTTGCAAGGGAATTGCTATGTGGTTGCTATGGTGTTTGGAGTGGTTGCTAGGGTATTTTTTGTTGTTGCCAGGGCATGCAATTTGGTTGCTAGGGCTGTATTGTAGCTAAGGTGGTCTGGGTTGTAGCGAGGGCATTTCTATATGGTTGCTTAGGCATTGCTATATGGTTTTTAGGGTGTTCTCTGTGTTTGCTAGGGCATTGCTGGGTGGTTGCTAGAATGTTCTGTGTGGTTGCTTAGGCATTGCTGGGTGGTTGCTAGGGCATATTGCTAGGTGGTTGCTAGGGTGTTCGGGTTGCTAGGGCATTGCTGGGTGGTTGTTTGAATGTGTTCTGTGTGGTTGCTTAGGCAATGCTGGGTGGTGATAGGGCATTTTTTTTTTTTTTTTTTTTTTTTTTTTTTTTTTTCTTGTTTTTTTTTTTTTGTTTTTTTTTATTATTTTTTTTTTTTTTTTTTTTGTTTGATTTTTTTTTTTTTTTTATATTTTCTTTTTTTTTTTTTTTTAGGTTATCTTTTTATTTTTTTTTTTTTTTGGTTTTTTTTTTTGTTTGCTAGGTGGTTGCTAGGTGTTAGGGTTGTACGGCATTGCTAGTAGTTGTAGAATGGTTCTGTGTGGGTGTTTAGGCAGCGGGTGGTTGCTAGGATGTTGCTAGGTTGTTCTGGGTGGTTGCTAGGGTGTTGCCTGGTTCTGTGTGGTTGCTAGGGTGTTCTGGTTGCTAGGGCATTGCTATGTAGTTGTTAGAATGTGTTCTGTGTGGTTGCTTAGGCATTGATGGGTGGTTGCTAGGGTGTTTGGGTTGCTAGGGCATTGATAGGTGGTTGCTAGGGTGTTTTTGTGGTTGCTAGGGCTATATTGTAGCTAGGGTGCTCTGTGCTTTTGTTGTTGTGAGAACATTAAAGCTGCAGTCCGTAAGTTTTGCCTCTTTGTCGCCATCTCTGTTTAAAAACTGCAATTGCAGCTGTTTGCGGAATTATATCCTTTGCGTGGGTTGTGCTCCGGCACGGCTCCAGCGAGGATGAATCTAATGTTTTGAGGAGTATGTGTGGCAGTCAGTCACCGCACCGGTGTGGATATTTACTGTACTTCGCAATCACAGATTCTAGCCTACGTCTTGGAATATGACCCAAATAAGAATTTTCACCGTATATTGCCATCTGAACAAGTAAGTAACAAGTTTACCACATTTGTTCTGACTAACTGAGGAAAAAAGCATTACCATAAATCTCGCTACCAATGGTTATTAAATCTAAAGATCGGTTAGCTCATATCAAACCGCCCCCCCCCCCCCCTCCCCCCCCCCTCCCCCTGCCAAATATATCTGTTATCCGTATCTCAAATGATTAATGTTAACAACATCAGCATTGGTGACTATGAGTAGTGTGTATTAGCGTGTATATTTAAATTTCTGCACAGTCTAATCTAATTGTCATACTCTTTAAATTTCGTATTAAGAAATTAATTTAACCCAAAAAGCAAAATATGCTCCCTTCGAATTGATTTTCTTTAAAATACAAATCTTTGTAATCCCAGGCTATCTGTAATCAGAAGCACATTTATTACTGGAATATAATTTAATTTCATTCACATGTGTTTCATAAACTCATAATCCTTTCTGGATTACAATCCGCCATCAAAATGATACATTTAATTATTCTGGCTGCTGTGAGAAAAGGCTATAAACGATCGGCCACCTGCAGGATCCTCACATGCGATAGCCTAGTAGCCGGGACAACTTCTTTATGTTTACAGACGTGACGTAATGACGCAGTGCCATCCTCAAATTTCCCTCAAAAACCTACCCGCACCACTCAAATTAGAAAACATTATTATAAGCTAACCGTTGTGAATCGGGCTAAAGTAAGGCGATAACACTGGCTGGTTATGTACTTGCTCAAATATTGATTTCGGATAATTTTTAACCAAAAGAAATTACGGACTGCAGCTTTAAGGTTGCTAGCATGATTTTATGTATTGCCAGGGGATTAATGTTTTCGTCGCTAGGGTCCTCTAAATGGTTGCTAAGGTGTTCTGGGTTGTTGCTATGGCATTATTAAGGCTTGTTGTAGGGGCGTTGCTATATGGTTGTTAGGGTATTATGGATGGTTGCTAGGGCATTCCAGGTGGTTGCTTGGGCATTGCAGGTGCATTTCAATATGGTGGTTAGGATAGTCCAGATGGTTGCTAGGGTGCTCTTTGTTTGTCAAGGCATTGCTATATGGTTGCAAGGATATTTTGGTTCATTGCTAGGGCATTTTGGGTTGTTGCTAGGGCATTGTTAGGGTGTTCTTGATTGTTGTTTCCAGGGCTTTGTTGTAGTGTTGTCAAAAGACCCGGTACTTCGGTACCAAGTCGGTACTAAAAAAATGAATACGTTACGGTACCAGGTTTTTTTAAGTACCGGTGGTACCGAGTACCCGGTCAACCCGGTTCTTGATGCGCTATCTGAAAGGTGCATGGCGACATCAAAAGGAGGAAACACACCAAACTAAACAAAACACTTTTAAAGACAGACACATTGACACAGACACAGACACATCCCATACATTGATTTATTTGTGGCGGCTCGCCACAATATCAAAACTGATCGCCACAAATAGATTTTCCAAAAGGCTTATTCGTTGAATAAACATAAGCACTGCACGAGTGCACGTGTCAAAGTCGAAACCCGGTGTGGGTGTTTTTATATCACTGTATTTCTGAAGGAAACCGACTATCTTCAGAAAATTATGGATGTCATTTTCATTTCATCTTTCCTGTAATGCCTGAGCAGCGTTTGTGAGCGTAGCGCTTATTTGATTACAGCTGTTACTGGGGAAACCTATATCTCTCCCGCTCTACAAGCGCCTCCTGCTGGCAGAGAATGAATTTGCATATATATGCCGCCACAAATAGAGTGCAAGTCTGTGGGAAACACCGATGAAATAAACCCTGTTATTAGAGTAGTTAATCGTTAGCATAAGCGCGGCTAACGCTAATATAATGAGTATTAGAATGAAGTTTCTTTATTAACTATTTAATCCATAACTTTGATTATTACACACCAGAGGCTTTTAAATGAATTGTGAATCTAAAATATGCGTGTTAGAGAATGTACAAATGGTTAACATTGTTTGTGTCATATCAGTCAGATCAGTTTTTTTTTCTTTTAGCTCACTTAGTTAGTTGTTATTATTGGCTGAATAACTCTAGAAGGTTTTCAAAAGCCCTTATAAATTAAATATGTACACAGTTTGGATTAAATGAAAGTATAGTCAAATTTTTTAATTAGCATGTTTTTGTGTTTTGCTTTGGTATCGAAATTGGTACCGAGAACAGTGGATTTTCACTGGTATTGGTACCGAATACAGAAAGTTTGGTACCATGACAACACTACTTTGTTGTATGGTTGTAAGTATGTTCAGGCAATGTTTCTAGAGCATTTCTATGGTTGTTGCTAGTGTGATCAGGGTGGTTGTCAAGTGTGAAATTTGCTACTTCAGATCTAGAGTTTGTTTATTACAATAAAAGAAATAATAATAGCAATGCTTAGTCTATGAGAGAGAGTCTACATGTTTTTTTTTTAGTTTTGAATTAGTGTTTGCTCACCTGCAGACGCAACAGATTTGTCCAGCTTGTATTCAAATCAGATAAACTGCCATTTGCAGTTGCTCTCACATTCCATATTTTCCACATTCACAGCACATTTACATTATTTACATTGATTACAATGCAATGTGAAATAATCCACCTTCAATATCACACCATTTAGATTTATATCTCACATTTTCTCCTCTGAAATCGATAAATGATAGATTATACGGGGGGGGGGGCAAGCAAACGATAGTTTTGTTTGTCTTGTCACTCCATAAATAATCTTTCTCCTCCCAACTCCTCCTCATTCATTTTCTCATTTCTTCCTCCCATAGTGACAAACTGTGTAAGCCATTGAAAACTAATTACACCACACCTCAGTGTGGGGAATGGACTCATTATTTAAGAATGCATTAATATAATCATGGAAGGGTAACTGAGGTCTGGGCAGTTTTCCACACTATATTCATGCTCTATGTTGCAAATTGTGACCTAATGGTTTGTCCACACTTGGCTGAAGTTTAAAAGACTGTCTTGTTTACATCTGTTTGAATTGCCAGAACATTTAGTGCAACATTCTTTCTCATGTATGTAGTTCTGGTGTATCAGATGGGTTTGGATTCCAGATGTTTACCCTTTGGGGACTCATAAATGATTTCCAGATATCTCTCCTTTTCTGTTCCCATAGTATAGTTGTGCTGTCAGATCAGCCTTTAAAGTCATGAAATGCTTATTTAATGTAAATGATCATGCAAGTTTAGTTAAATTCTGAAAGAAATGTTTTCTATTTGTTTAGAGAAATAGGCCACTTACTACCGTCCTGTGTTTTATAGGTGTGGACCTAATGCTAACTCCAGTAAGAGTACTATACAGTAGCCCATAGCTTGCCTTTGGACACTGACAGACAGAGGACACTGAAGAGACACAGCAGCATGGCTGTCTTCAAGCTGGATAATGTTGAAGATCTTTATGCGATTGGAAATGTTTTGGGAAGGTAAAGAGATGCACAGCTGTTTATTGTCTGTCTTATTCTCTTTACTTAAAAAAAAGATGTATCAGATGACAGTATCATGGTATATACTATTGTCCAAAAGTTTGGATCATTGAGATTGTTGTTCTTTTTTTTAAAGAAATGTATACTGTAATTCAGCATGGATCCATTAAATAGACAGTAAAACAGCAAAAACCTTTACGTTGTTACAAAAATAATAATAATAATAATAATAATTCAAATAAATACTGCTCTTTTGAGCTTTTCGATTCAGTGAAGATCCTGAAAAAAGCATATCTATTAAATGTTTAGTGAGAAAATCAGCATATTAGAATGATTTCTAAAGGGTCATATCACACTAAAGACTAGAGTAATGATGCTGAATATTCAACTTTGCCATCATAGGAATAAATTACATTATAATATATTGGGGGGAAAAAATAATATTTCATGATATTATTGTTTTTACTGTATTTTTGCTCAGATTAAGTTAGCATAAGAGAGGTTTTTCAAAAACATTAAAAACTCTTACCAACCCCAGATTCTGAATGGCTGTGTATACCAAAATATTGATCTAACAATAATATAATATAAAAACAATATGATCATTTTCATATATATTTTTGGTTAACAATTTTTTTTTTTTTAAAAATAGTATTTTAAAGGCACTTCAAAGAATATTTTGGTATTAACATAGCAACATTTCCAAAATATCCATTTTGTAAATATTCAAACACAAAACTAATGAATTATGGTTCTTTTTTTTCTTTTTTAATGTGGTTCTATTGCTTAATTATTACATTAAAATGAAACTACATGAAAAACTTTAAATAAAAAAATAATAAAAAAGTGAAAATTTAAATAATTTACAGTGCCATATATACAAAATTCTTACTATGTACATTATACAATAGGTTCACTATACAGTCATTGTACTGTATATATGATTATCGGTTTTGACCCTTTTTAGGAACACAGTTGAATAACTACCTAGTTCTTATCTCCATTCATTCTGTCTATTGCCATCCTAGTGGTCACTTCGGGCAGGTGCGTGAGGTGCGGGAACGGGCCACTGGTGTTCTGTGGGCGGGGAAGTTCCTGAAGCTGAAGAAAGGTGCAGGAAGCAGGCTGGGCCTGGAGAGGAAGAGTGTGGAGAAGGAGGTGGATATCCTACAGAGCCTTCAGCATCAAAACATCATGGCTCTCAAAGATATTTTTGAGAGCCGGGCAGAGTTGGTCCTCATCATTGAGCTGTGAGTATGTGTTTGGTTTTTTTGGTTTTTTAAATACAATACATAACAGGGGCGCGGGAAGATGTTTTCGGTTGGGGGTGCTGTGTGTGTCCGTGTTGGGTGAAAGGGAGGGAGGGGGGCTGGTGTTGGATACCGATTTTGGAAAGTTTTTGCTGGGATGGGCTTTTAAAAAAATCTGAAATTCGCTTTTGCGCCATTATCTCCTTCTATTAAAGTTAATCTTGTTCACATTCTGTGTCACGTGTTCATGAGGATTAGGCTAATCATCCCATATAGAAAACATCACAAGTAAAATGAATCATGTTTATAAAGATAAACATGGGTTTATTATAGCCCACTTACAATTTACATTTCAGAGATCATTACAAATAAATGATTAAATGCTAAAACTGAATAAATTTAAATGAACAAACTTGGCGTTGCATTTGCAACCATGTGAAAACAGGGGGTGCTGCAGCCCCCTCAGCACCCCTACTTCCCGAGTCCCTGGTACATAAAAAAATATGGCGTAAACACACCTGAATGAAGGTGCTGAAAGATTGTGTTCAATAAAGGAAGGATGATTCTATATTGAAAATAACAGAAAGTTATCAAATAATTAATATCACCATGTGAAATGTCCATCGTATTTCACCTAAAAATAAAAAGTAAAAAATATAAAATATATTTTGCATGGCCTCTTTTTAAATTATAATTTTTTCATGACAATTTAACATATTTTACTCCCAAATTCACATTGCAGTTTTTAAAAAAAATTAAAATCAGCATTAATTCAATTTAATTACAGTTGCACTTTACAATTAAATACTGTATTTAAATTGAAAAAAAATTGCATTACATGAGAATAAGAGTTTTTCATTGTTCTATGGTTCATTCTTCTTTCATGTTGATCTTACCTTTTTTGTATATAGCATAAAGGGCGGCGAGCTCTTTGATTTCATTGCTGAGAAAGAAAACCTCACAGAGACGGAAGCCATTGAGTTCATGAAGCAGATTCTGGAAGGTGTCAGCTACATGCACCAAAAATACGTTGCCCATTTTGACCTGAAGGTAGGCAGGAAGCCCATTTTTATGCTAGCCTCCATCTAAGTCAGAAAACCGAACCAATTAACCACATGCACAGTTTCAAATGACCTTTGAAAGTAAATTTTTACTCTGTGTGGCAAACATGTCTCTTCCTATAAAGATTTCAAAATGGTAATGAGGAAGTGGACTGTGTACCTTTCTCACCCAAGCTGTCACCTCTGACCAAAATAAATTTGACTCTTCGAACACTTCGAACACAACAATATTTATTCAGACAAATATTTCGATTGCGTTCACATTGTGAAAATCCTTTAAATCCACTACATTTATTATATATTTAAATATCTGTAATATTTATTTATATCTGTGTCATCAAACCTTACTGAGCTTCTGAAAGAAACCTTACCAGTATTTTACTGACCTAAAATCTGTGTAGAAAAATACCTTGGTTAGGGTTAGATGAATTTCAATACAGGTTTAAAGGGGTCCTATTATGCTTTTCACTTTTTCAACTTTAGTTAGTCTGTAATGTTGATGTTGAGCATAAAAAAGGTCTGCAAAGTTGCAAAGCTCAAAGTCCAATTCAAAAAGACATATTTTATTTAACAGAAATCACTTTAAAAAAACTACAACGAACGACTCGTTTGGACTACAACGCATATTTTCCGTGATTTGTGATATCACAAATTTGACGAATGGGATGAGACCGGTTGAGCTGCACTAGAGAAGGCAACGAGTGTTATCACTATGTCGGAGGACACGCTAGTTTCCCAAGGCAGACGAACTTAGAGTGGTTACAATCATCCGGGTTTAAATCACGCTCAAATTGATTGATTGATTGATTGACGCAATATTTACACTGAAGCTCGTAGGCGGCTATGGTAAGGGGCATGACGTTTCCCGACCAAATCACAGCACACACTGGCCCAGCAAACCAATCACACCACACACTGGCCCAGCTAACCAAACACAGCACATTTCGTATTTCAGAAGGCGGGCCTAAATTCGATACAGGAACTATTCGAGCCGTTCAAGCCAGACAGGGGAGAGAGGTGTTGTAATAATGTAAAATATGTGAAAAATTATGTGTTTTTCGAGCAACCTAGTGTGAGAGCCTGTTCTAGTACACCCACAAAACAAATCAAGACTTTGTAAAAGAGCATAATAGGACCTTTAAGAAAAATTTACAACCTAATAAACTAATACATAATTCAATAAAAATAAATAAACCTGTGTTGTGTATCAGGCAAAAGGCATGTTCTTATCTTCCTTCTTGTTCTTCAGCCGGAAAATATCATGTTGTCGGACAAACACGCTCCCAATCCAGACATCAAGATCATTGATTTCGGCATGGCCCATCGCTTCATTCAAGGAGAAGAGTATAAGAGTTTAGGTGGAACCCCTCAGTATATTGGTGAGTGGTTCCGTCTGTGTGGTTTTGAGTTCAAGTGAATGTGTTCATTTAAAGGCCATAAACCTACGCAAATATGCAAATGCAGACCTGAATGCTTGTCCAATAACACAAGCATGAGATATACTCTACTATTGAGGTCGGAATTTAAGAAGATAAAACTTTTTTCATGCTCAACCAAGGCTGCATTAATTTCATCCAAAATACAGTAAAAACTGTGTTATTGTGAAATATTTTTTCCAATTTTAAGGAACCGTTTTCTATTAAATCTATTTTAAAATTTCGATATGTTTTATTTGCTGACTCAGAAACAGTTCTGTATCAAAAATGTTATAAAACAGTTATACGCTTAATATTTTTGTGGAAAACATGCTACATTTTTTTCTGAATTCTTTGATGAATAAAAAGTTCAAAAGAATAGAATGAATTTCAAATAGGTTTGTGACAGTATGAAAGTCTTTACACTTCACTTTGATTAAATTAATGCATCGTTGCTGAATAAAAGTGTTAAATTCTTTCAAAAAAATCTTACTGTGGACGGTAGTGTATATTAAGTGACAGTTCACACACAAAAGGTCAATTCTGTCAGGAATTACTAGTCTAAATCCGTAAGCCCAAAAAGATATTTTTAATGCAAATCCAGAGCGCAAATAAACAAAATAAAGGACTTATGTAACAATTTCTTCTCTTCGTGTTAGTTTCCGCCGAATTCCCACAACCAGTACCAAGAAATATGCTTGTGCATCCTTGCTCGTAAAAGAAAAGATTGGTTACTTGTGTTCAAAGATGAAACAAAGGTCGTATGGGTTTAGAACTACATGAGGAGTGAGTAAATAATGACAGAAAATTTTTTTTTTGGGTGAACTATCCCTTTAACGTTCATTCGTGGTGGTAACAAACCTCCGTACTCAAGGGGGCGATAGAGTTACCTTCAAATTTCTGTATTGTTAAACCGGTTTTGTTATTATTTAATCAGCTAACAATAAATGTGTCAACAGTTGAGTGTATGCTTTTATATTCACTGACTGATAATAATAGTGCTTGTATTTACATACCTGTGTACAGTATGTTTTGTAAAGTGTGTGTGCGCATGTTGATTCTGCATCTGCTTGAGTGTGTGTTTAACTCTACACCTGCTTCTGTCTCTGCATGCATTATGCTCCTGCCTTTGGCAATATGCACAATTTTTATTTCTAGCTGTCTCCATGGAGACTAACTGATGAAATGGCAGAGCTGCGTAAGTTCATCTGAAAATTGAGTGGACAGGAACAGAAATAACTATTGTGAGATCACAGATGTAATGTCACTGCTGATGTACTGCAGAAATGTCCTTGAGTCATTTAACAGCTCATCAATTCCTTTAAACTAAAGGAAACATAGTGAAATGTGACACACACACACACACTATCCGGCTACACTTATCAGTATTCTTTTAAATACTGACCTTGACAGAATGCAGATGCACACATATTTGTCCGTGTGGCCTGAAACTGTGTAGAAACTAAACTAGAGACCAATATTATTTTTTACAAGCAATACCAATAGGGATCATTTTTAATCCAAAACAGAATTAGTTTTAATTCTGATTTTGGACACAATACTAAATAGTCCAATCATTGGAACAGTAAAAGTATTACATAATATAAAATATTAAATGATAAAATTATACCAATATATTAAATAAATAAAATAATGTAATTTTAAAATAATGATAGCAAAAATAATGTGTTTACTAGTTGTTGTGAGATGTAAATGCTCGTCTTTATCTACAATTAAAAAAAATGCATAATATGAATATTATATTAAAATAATAAATTATAAATAATGTATCATCAAATAAAAATAAATACATTTAATAAATAGATTAATAATATGATAGTAAAGGATAATGATATCAATACGAAATCATTTTACTAGTTGTTATGAGATATAAATATTTCCCATAAATTATTAAGATATAAACAGATTAAGTATAAATTTATTTCCTATAAATATAGTTGTACCTTGCTAAATAAATGTAAATGTGAATATTGAATAAGGGTATTAGACAAACCATGTAGTATTTCTCCATGAGACTAGGCAGAAGTAGTATACTACTTGATATTAAGCAGACCCTCTTGTTCAAAGTGACTAGCACTTTACTTATCACGAGGATGTCCTTTGTGAACAACTAGAGCTTTAGTGTTTTTCTAAGCACATCTGGTGATTGGCTGAATTGTGATTTCAGTAACACTCCAGTTCCTAAATCAGCCCTACTTTTAGACGAACCTTTTAAGCTGCCAAAATCCACAATAATTAAACTATCACCACCACTTTGTCATTTAAAACACATTTTCATTTGATAGATGAACAGGCTTGTCCACTTTAAAGGGATGGTTAACCCAAAAAATAAAATTTACTAATTTACTCACCCTCATATTGTTCCAAACATATTGTGTTCAAAAGTCATGAGGGTGAATAAGTTATGAAAGCATTTTTTTGGTTTGTTTGTTTAAACTATTTCTTTGTGTGGTTTTCAGTCAAATAAATGACCTTCATGCCTAGTTTGTTTGCTAGTCAGCTATTTTAAACCCCTTCTAGGTTTGTGTCAAAGTGAAGTAAAGTGAAGCTTTGTTCGTATGAAACTCAGTGGGGAACAGAACACAATCTACTGTGGTTCATGTGAGGACGTGAACGTGCTGCTGGTCTCAAAAAATGCACTTAATGGTGTAATTTTGTCAGTTTGACTTCTCAAACATGTCTGCTTCTGTCTGGCCAAAGCTTTCTGAAACGTTTGATTAATGCAATAAAATGAGTTCAGCGCTCTGCTGCAACTGAAAAAATGCTGAAGAATTAATGAGAGCCAACAAGGAGATTTTTATTTTTACTTGACAAAAGCCTTTGTTTCTCTCCATCTGTTTCAGCCCCTGAGATTATCAACTACGAGCCTCTCAGTACAGCAGCAGATATGTGGTAAGTCCAAGTTAAATTAGCAACACAAACACTCTTACATACATGGAAATATAGTGTTAGAGTGCATAAAAGAGTTTACAGGCATGTTCACTTGATTTGTCTTTCTCCGACGTCTCAGCGTGTATGTATTTTTACTTCATAATATGCAACTGAATATGGATGTCAAGTGCGAAACATTGTCAGAAGGCAAACTAGTTTGGCTTTTGACAAAAAGCAGTAGCTATCATCTGCTGCGCCAAAGACAGCAACTCATGTCTGGTTAGCATAATGTTAGCATAACACGTGTTCGGTTTACATCTCATTCGTTCCTGAAGCCCAGCTGGGACTGCATGGCACAAACAAAGCAGAGGTCATGGGTTCGATTTCCAGAGAACGTGATGAAAATGTGAAAGTTTAAGCGAGTCACTTTGGATAAAATAATGTGTTAAATAAATAAATGTGTATTTCTATATCAAAATGTAAACCTTATGAATTATATTTTGGAATTATATATTAATTTTAATAACTAGAGTGTTTATAATATATATGTTTTTTTTAATATATAAAATATGGTATTTAAAAATAGTCTAAAATAGTTTACAGTAGTTTGTCATTTTTTAATTTTTTTTGCATGTTAAATTGCTTAGAATTCTATATACCAGTTTTAAGATTCACTTAATGATGATTAATCATGTTCTTGTGATGTTTTTCAGGAGCATTGGTGTCATTACCTACATTCTGTAAGTAATCTTCCATTGTTATTAATCATATGATAACACTCCTGACAGTCAAATCCTTTAAGAATCAGTCTGCAACCCAAAGTGCTGCTCCAAATATTCAGATTTTAACTAGAACATAAATTACCTCTGAAATAAAGCCTCCCCGTTTGAAAAGCAATGTGCTTTTTCAAGTTTATATAGGTCAGGTCCTGTGGGATGAGATCAGTCATGTCAGAAATGAAGTACACCAGATATGGAGTAGATAACCAACAGACTGACTAGTAATAGCCTTTATCTTCAGGCAGGGATAAAGCAGTTAATCTTAATGGTGGTGTGCGTATCCTAGACTACTGTGATATTGCAGTAAAAATATATGTAGAAACTCTTGTATTTTATTTTTTTATATTATTTCTTATTCATGTATATTTATGCCATCAGTTTGAGCGGTCTGTCACCGTTCCAAGGCGAGACGGATGAAGAGACGCTGAGGAACATCGTGGCAATGAACTATGAGTTTGAGCCTCACTACTTCAGCCAAACCAGCAACATGGCTAAAGATTTCATCCAGAAACTACTAGTTAAAGACCAGAGGTAGCAATAATCAGATGACTTATATTAGAATAATTGGGATTATAAATTGGTTTTGGGTAGGCGAAAGTTTCCCAAAACATTTAAAAAGAATATTTATTCATTATTTTGTTTATACATTTTAATGTATTAATACACTTTTTAAAAATATATTTTCTTCAAAGATTGAAAGATTCCCCGATTGCTCTGCTTTGAGGGAATAATATAAACTGTATTTCAGATTCAAGCTGCTATTTTAATTTGATCTTTAACTGTCTAATCTAACCTTTGCCTAATGAATAATTTATAAGGGTTAAATATTTTTATACTGCTTTTGTGCGTTTGTATTTAGCGAAAGAATGACAGCAGAAGAGTGTCTCGTTCACCCCTGGATTAAGGTGAGATGCGTGAACTCACCCGTTTCCTCATATTACATTTTATGACGTAATTATTTTTCATTTTCATTCAGTAACTGTTTTCCGCATCCATTTCTCTTTTAGCCTCTCAATAGAACTCAAATAGCCAAGAGGAACCGTTCCTCCATCAACATGAAGAACTTTAAGAAGTTCAACGCGAGGAGGAAATGGAAGGTTGGTCAGAGAAACCTGCTATTGGCTGGAGTTACCCACAGACCAACTTTTTCTGTCACTACCTGTGTGTCTCACGGCATACTTAGTCTTTTATGTCTTTTTGTATCCCTCAGTCATTCTCTGTCCCTCCTGTAGTATTAATGAACATCTAGTTTTGCTGTTTTTGTCATATCGGCCTCTCACTTCTGCATTCAGTGCCTTTTTACATTTAATCGGCAGCTGTTTTGATATAATGTGATGATACAAGCTCTTCACTGTCTCTTAAAAGGGATAGTTCACCCAAAAATCTGTTATTTATTCCTTTGCAAGAATTTTAACATAGATTTTTTTTTCATGTTTCCAAGTTGTGACACAGAACTCGAAAAAAAAAAGCAACACAAATGACTAAACTGTTCCATTTTGTGTCTGAACCGGTTGCTAACACTACCTTAGCTGACTCAAATGACTCACTTCTCTAAACTAACAGACCTATGAGTAAAGAGAGACACCTGCTGTTCAGTAGAAACACTGATTCATTATGTAACTCTGTCATGATGCCCTTTTGTTGCTCTTTTTCTGTCTGGATTGTGATGAATATTTTGTACAGATAGGCTGTAATATTTCTTAACTAATTCCTAACTAGTTGTTTTTCTCACCACACAGATGTCCTTTAACATGGTTTCAGCTTGTAATCGGTTTTGTCGACTGCAGTTACTGTGTAAGGCCCGTGGTCTGGAGCAACAAGAACTGGTAAGAATCTCTTGAAAAACACATAATGAGAAGTACATGGTAAAGGTGCTTAATTGTTATAAATAATGCTTCTTTACTTTCCCTTTTTTTCCCAATCAGAGAGACTGTGAGAGCGATCAGGAGGACACCGGCACAAAACCTGCCTCTCTCTTACGCAGACGTCTTAGTAGCAGTTCATAAATCTTATTGGTAGAGGGAGTCACAAACCACAAGCATCTCCCTGTAATGAAGCAGCAGCGCTCATTCAACCTGCAGTATTTTGTACTGCCAACAGGGGCAGAAACAAGCCGCAATCCACAGGATTTCTTTCCCTAGCCAAAGGCCTTGAACCTCAGTGCATGCAATTGCCCAAACACCAGCTGCTTATCCAGTTACAGTGGATGACCACATCTGAAAGAGGGATGGGGCCAAGAGATCATAGTGGTTTTCTATGCTAATATGCAAGCGTGTTCATAGAGTTCTACCTCTGATAGAATGAGTGTGATGCTTCTACCAGGAGGGTCAGGTGTCTTGAAGGGTGTTCCTACAACATTAAGTTTTCCTTAAACTAATAGGATTTTTTTTCCCCCCCAGATTTATTTCAGTGGGATATATACATGCTATATATACACTACTGTTCAAAAGTTTGGGCAGGTTTTTTTCTTTTAAAGAAATGAATACTTTCATTCAGCAAGGATGCGCTAGACTGATCAAAAGTGATAGTAAAGACATTTATATTGTTACAAAAACAATCAATTTCAAATAAATGCTATTCTTTCTACAAAAACAGTACACAACTGTTTTCAATATTGATGTTTAATGAGCAACAAATCAGCATATTAGAATGATTTCTGAAGGATCATGCACTGAAGACTGGGTATTTTTTTTTTTTTTTTTTTCTGATGATGAAAGATAGAGAGATTAAAAATCTTACAAACCCAAAGTTTTTGAACGGTAGTGTTTAAATATTTTATTCTAATATATTAAAGCCTTGTTTATACTCAGTACTAACATCTAGCTCAAATACATTTTAGCAGCTTGTAATAGGAGTTCAAAGGAAGGTCTCTGACAATATACATCACTTTGTCAGTTAAAAATGTTCAAATTTAAAATAAATAATTTGTAAAAAATGCAGATTATTTAGAAATACACTGAGTAGGCACTCTTTTTACATTACACTACAAATGCAACACGGTCACATGCATTTCTGACTACTGAATGTGGTTTGAGTGAACCGATCATGAAACATTTTGAACCCCATTCAGTACTGACAACTTGTGATTAAAACAGCCAAAACGGATCTTAAAACCAGGTGTAAACGGGGTCATAGTTTAATGTACTTCAAGAAAAACAAGCAAACCAAATTATAAGGGAGGACTTTTGGGCTGAGTGCCTTAAAATACATATTTTCTCAAAAACTTGATCTAGACCAATACATGTTCTGTCTGAATTAGACTACCAGAGTCCAAATCTTATTCCCTTTATTGATACCATAGTGAAACTGAACCAGTTGCCTTTTTCTCTGTATCGCTGAATAATAGTTGAAATATTAAAAGAGTGCGAGTTTAATATCTAGTAGGCAGCTTCATTATGGTCAACTCTCAACAACAATAGTATTCATTTATGACAGATATATATGGCTGTTATAAATCGTGTTTGACATGTAAAGCAGTTAACAGTTTTACAACTTATTGACTTTCCTCATCGAGTTTAATCAACAGAGATTTCATGTGAAGAGCCACTTTAAATGTACTTGAATGGTGTCATGCAGTGTTGAGCTTTATGAAATGCTGCTTGAATTATTCTAGACTCTAATTGTTGCCTTTACGTTCAGAGTCTCAAGAAACTATATTAAGTTAAACCAGTCTTTTTCAAAGGATACTGGTCTTCCTTGTAGATTTAAAATCACTGTTTAGTTTGAGAAGTCTTCCATTATCCAGACATTACAACATTTTACCCTCTTTCACTCTTGCCTATAGAACTTGTAATGTGAATATCGCACAAATTAATATTATATATTGTTGTCATGATATATTTTGTATACCATACCTAACTTGCAAGAATGTTGCTGTGTCTTCTGTTATGCAACATTTGCCTGAGGGTTGTAATTCCTGTAATATTATGTAGGCCTAATATCTCAATTTAATGTATCAAATATGTCAACAGACCACTGTTTGTATCAAGGCCATTTTTTGTTGTTGGTTTTTTATGTTTATTTATGCTTTTAAATGCAGCATGTCAGATTAGTGAGTGAGATTTCTTCTGAACAAGTCTTTGTATCGAGTTTTCTTATGCAGTATTTGTGAACAATGATGTGGTGTGTGTTTGTTTTTTTTATATAATTTGATACTATTGTCTTAGTTATGAGAAAAATTAAGCAATTTAGTGCATGCGGTTTTGCCTATACAATTTGTTAGTTTAATGTGTGTCCTTGGTTTGTTTGATACTGCTTGGTGTAAATTAAAAGCAGTTTGTCCTTTAATATGTCTGATCAATTTCTTTTTAACACATCACATTTTGGTTTACAATCCTCATGGAAAGCCTGGAAATGTCAGGGAATTTCAAAAGTGTGATGTGCAGTGCAGGAAAATCAATTAATAAACTGACAAAACCAGAACAATCACAACAACAGCAATAATAAACTTATGTAGCTCTTCACAATTGTTTGAAAAAGTCAGGGAAATTAATTGGTCAAACAGTGTATGAACCCTGACATAAGCTCTGACCAATTATTAGATAGATATTCTTTATTAACCCCAGTAGCAAGAACTCATTTCCTTCACTGTCTTAAACACACACTTGGAGTGTGTTGTCTAAATGATATGGCCATAAATGCAGTCCCACAGAAGAACACCTGGGCCTGTGGTGTCGTCAGCAATGTGGGCGTGGCGACGGCGCTGGTCAGAGCAGAGGCCGCGAGAGCGAGAGCAGTAATTCCCGGAGAACGAGCGCTTGAAGATGTACTTTACCGGAGTTTGTCCGGTAATGTCATGAGTGAAAACGTCTCGGAAACCATCTGGTCTACGCCGCTCAGATAAGATGAACACACCAAGAGGATTTTTAATGTTTTTGAAGACAAAGTAAACCTCGGGGAGCGTCTGTCTGGATGAAATTGACAGAAAGACGTTAGGATCGAATATAAACAGAACATCACAGCGGACAGGTAAGTTACTAAAAGTTATTACACACTGTTTTTATTAAGTGGGAACACACATTGAGACTGTATGGGATATGAAAAAAAAAATGAAAAGAAAAAGAAAGATGTTAGGCCTATCTAACACCGTTAAGTCTTTTAACAAGTGCCATTACTTGTTCATTGATTTTGTAAGATCAATGAACGTTAACGAAAATGTGCCATTTCCTACATTATACTTTTTTTTTTTTTGTGGTCAGTTCAAAGAATCAAAATGTTAAAATGTTTCATCATTCTTTATGTTGTTAAATACTTAATTGTGCGTGTTCGCGTTACCGGTTCTGTATTCATTCTGTAAACAAAGACAGCAGTTAAGAGTAAAGAAAAGGATTAAGGGCAGGAAATGCTATTTGGATGTTGAGAATGTGTAATTGAGTGTGCGAGAGAAAGCTCTTTGTGTCTGGCCCTATATCTGTAATCTCCAGGGGCCCCTGTGCTACCTGAGACCTTTGTGAGGGCCTGCTGGTTTTCTTACCTATGGAGTTCTGTTTAAAAACATGACTTCATGGAGAGAGAATGAGCAAAGAGGCTAGAACCAGGGAAAGCAGAGGTTAGGGGTGAAACTGACACAGAAAAGATCATACTAAGTAGGATCAGGATCTTTTTGCAGTGGAGATGGGGAAAGTGACAGATGAATGTGGGTCAAAGACGTTAAGATGTCCACATCAAAAAAAATTTACAAAAGTGATTATATGTCCATAGAAAGCACATTAAATGTAAGTATTGGGGAAACACTCTCAAGAGTATTTTTGTACATTGCTCCATCAACATTGGCAGATGAATGCAAACATTCAAGAAACGTTAACATAACCAAACGTCACAAAATTTTTAAAAATGTAATAGATCTTAGCCCACTATAAAACCATTCTAAAACTAGGGTTAGAATGGCCTCCACTCTGCCTGTGTTTAAATCTTGTCTAAAAACTCATCTTTTTACTTTGGCGTTTATTAATTGATTTCGTTATAGTCATGTTATGTGTATTTGACATTATGCTATTAATATTTAACTTATTGTATTTGTGCTATTGACAGTGTACAGCAATTTAGTCGGCATTTAGCTGTTTTTAAATGTGCTTTAAAAATAAACTTGAACTTGAACACCACAATGTCCATTTTCATGTTAATACATTGAAACCTAGTCCTTCTGAAAGAACTTCCGCAGTCTTACAAAAAATCCTCAGTCATTGTGAACTAACTAAACCACAAATGAACTACTTTGGAGCAATGAATGGCTGTGATTTCAGAACTAAATTAGTCACTATGAGACAGATTGCCTGATGGGACTCAGCACTGTATACAAACATTGGCCAGACTTTTTAATTGGCTTCTTTTTTGGTGAGTAACCAATCAGGACAAATTTAGAGTTGCCCTTGGCAAAAAACATCCACACGCGGAAAACCCTAGTCTAAATATCACTGAGGTCCAAAAGACATGCAGCCTAATTTAAACATCGGACTACCTTCCTTGCCCTTTTTTTTTATCAATCTTTTCTTGATCCTTTTCTCCTTTCTTCTTTCCATAATCGTTAATTTCTCTATTTTCAATGACACTGCATCAATGAGTAAATGAATAAATAAATATGCGTGACAGCAACAAAAACAAGTGGCTGGACATTTGTTGATTGCTTGGTTTCTTATTGGATCTTACTGGTTCACATAGCTGTACTCTACCCTTCAAAAGTTTTCTTTTTTAAAAATGTATGCTTTTATTCAGCAAAGACTCATTAAATCGATCACAAGAGGCAGTGATCTCATAATAAGACATAATAATGTTACAAAATATTTCAATTTTAAATAAATGCTGCTCTTTTGAACTTTCTAGTCATCAAAGAATCCTGAAAATAAAATGTATCACGGTTTCCATAAAACATTAAGCAGCACAACTGTTTTTTTCTCCACAAACACTGTATTTGCAGTACAGTAGTGATGACAAATAAATGAAGCCTTGTTGAGCATAAGAGACTTTTCAAAAACATTTAAAACATCTTACCAACCCAAACTTTTTAAGTAATGATTTAAACATCAAATTAATGCTGACTGATGCAATTCCCCTCTACACTCTTAAAAATAAAGGTGTTTCACTATGCCATAGAAGAACCTTTTTTGTCTACATAGTTCCATAAAGAACCTTTAACATCAGAAAAACCTTTACGTTTCACAAAAGGTTCTTTGTGGCAAAATAAGGTTATTCAGATTATAAAAAGGTAAGAAAGAAATGGTTATTTAAAAAACCTTTGACTGAATGGTTCTTTGGTGAACCAAAAAATGGTTCTTCTATGGCATCGCTGTGAAAGC
>JADLZN010008728.1:0-16083 GCA_018155175.1 Sinocyclocheilus anophthalmus
TCTGGTGCCGATTTTTAAGAACAAGGGAGATGTGCAGAGTTGTGGGAACTACAGAGGTATTAAGCTGATGAGCCATAAAATGAAGTTGTGGGAAAGAGTAGTGGAAGCAAGGCTAAGGGGAGAAGTGAGTATTTGTGAGCAGCAGTATGGTTTCATACCAAGGAAGAGCACTACAGATGCGTTATTTGCGTTTAGAATGTTGATGGAGAAGTACAGAGAGGGTCGGAAAGAGCTGCATTGTGTCTTTGTAGACTTAGAGAAAGCATATGACAGGGTGCCAAGAGAAGTGCTGTGGTATTGTATGAGGAGGTCTGTAGTGGCAGAGAAGTATGTTAGAGTGGTGCAGGATATGTTTGAGAGCAGTAGGACAGTGGTAAGGTGTGCGGTAGGTGAGACAGAGGAGTTCACTGTGAAGGTGGGACTGCACCAAGGATCAGCTTTGAACCACTTCTTGTTTGTGGTGGTGATGGACAGGCTGACAGATGAGGTCAGAAAGGAATCTCCATGGACTATGATGTTTGCGTATGACATTGTGATCTGTAGTGAGAGCAGGGAGCAGGTGGAGGAAAGGCTAGAGAGGTGGAGGTTTGCTCTGGAGAGAAGAGGAATGAAGGTTAGTCGCAGCAAGACAGAATACATGTGTGTGAATGAGAGGGATCCAAGTGGAACAGTGTGGTTACAGGGAGAAGAGATAAAGAAGGTGCAGGATTTTAAGTACTTAGGGTCAACAGTCCAGAGCAATGGGGAGTGTGGAAAGAGGTGAAGAAGCGTGTGCAGGCAGGTTGGAATGGGTGGAGAAAAGTGTCATGTTTGTTGTGTGATAAAAGAGTACCAGCAAGAATGAAAGTAAAGGTGTACAGGATAGTAGTGAGACCAGTGATGTTGTATGGTTTGGAGACAGTTGCACTGAGGAAAAGACAGGAGGAAGATTTAGAGGTAGCAGAGCTGAAGATGTTGTGGTTCTCTTTGGGAGTGACGAGGATGGATAGGTTCAGGAATGAGTACATCAGAGGGATAGCACATAGACAAAGTTAGAGAGGCCAGGTTGAGATGGTTTGGACATGTTCAGAGGAGGGAGAGTGAATATATTGGGAAAATGATGCTGAGGTTAGAGCTGCCAGGCAGGAGGCCGAGAGGAAGACCAAAGAGGAGGCTTATGGATGTAATGAAGGAAGACATGAAGGTAGTCAGTCTGAGAGAAGAGGATGCAGAAGGGTATAGGGCTAGATGGAGGCAGATGATTCACTGTGGCGACCCCTGAAGGGAACAGCCAAAAGGAAAAGAAAGTAGCTTAGTTCTCACAGCATAAACTGTTTTTGCCTACAGGACATTAGATTCTGGTAGCTTTTGACTGACCAAAATGTCATCCTAAATACCACGAGAAACCACTTCATTTTACATGCAAAATATATATTCTAAAAGGATTTTAGCCTACATAGTTAGCTTTAAAGCAAATGCACATGAACTAAATTCCACAAAACTCCAATTTTGATTTCATGGGGGGTTTAAATGATGTTTAACAGGTAATACATTGCTTTGGGATAATAATTGTGTTTAATTCTCACCCTTAATGCTGTGATTTAATTAATTTATATATCTGAATGTCTTCTGGTTAAGAGACCATATAGATGCTCTATAATCTTCTGTATGACTGCAGGCCTGATCTCGTGTGTGTGCGTTTTTTCCTTGTCTTCCACCACCGTTACCCTTTCACAAATTGAAAGTGAGGACCTTCCAGAAACTCGTCCTGATAATCACACATAAATTAATTAGAAAATGTTTCTTGACATTCTCGCTGCATAGACAGGGGAAAAGACTCCGGGAAAAGCCATCAAATTAATTGTACGGTATGTGACTTTGATAATTAATTCAATAATTATTTCATGTCTACTTTAGCAACTCCTTCTGGCTGGAAAAAAAGGACATTTTGATGATAGCGGTGTAAGGATTTAAGTTCTGAAAAGAAAATATGGGAAATTACACTGAAATACAGCAGTGAGAGAATTTAAATACCAAAAACAAAAACACACATTTGGACATTTGAAATACATGCATATCACTGCATTAAATAATAAAATATAAAACCAAGTGGAATCTGCAAACAAATGATTCTAGACCTTTTCTCTAATTGCTTTAATCCAACCAGTCCAAAGGTAATAAAGTATTTTTGTAAAATGTTTTGCATTAAAAGTGTCCTTGTGGCTTCTTTCTTTACAATAAATGCTTGCATTTTTAAGTGTGGTTTGAGCCCACTGCATGTAGCAAATTCATATTTAAAAATGTGTTTGTACAAATAATTTAATTGGATTTAATCTAACCATCTGTATAATATCAATGCAAAACAACCAGGCAGACGTGGCAAAAAGGACCCATTTCTTCAAAATAAAATGTCTCCAGATATTTCTCACATATTTAAACATGCTCAACTGTTTTCAAGTTACGAATGACAGATGCAAGTGGCACACAGAGAAGTCAAGGCCTGGTGGAGGGAAGATATAGGGCAGGAGGGAGGAAAGACAAACTGAAATGCGGGGCACAGAGAGAGACAGGAAACGGCAGGAAAGCGTAGGCATCTGATAGGGCTGTAATCGGCGTGCCAGTGTCCCGGCTGCTGCCGCCAGTTCGTGGGCCACATGGAGCAGCTGGAGAGATAGCAGCGGGGGACGGCAGTGAGAAATGTTCCTCCAGATTAAAGCCCACACCTCTCAATCATCAACAGGGGAAGCGAGTGACGGACAGAGGAAAGAGTATGTTCTTAATTACAGATAAATGCCCCTTCCTTCACAGTCAATCATCATTGTGTGAGCCGTACACGCAATTCACACACAATGCTTCTAAATATAAATGGTTTCAGTCGGAGAGTTTCGTGTGACGTGTATTAGGTTGCCGTTGAGCTCCGTTTAACCACTAGTGTGGGACGATTGTCCCACAGCCCACTGTGCACAATAAAGTTCCAGCATTCTGCAGGTGTTTAGGATGCATGCCAAGAGCAAAAAAAAAAACTCTCATCAGTGTAAAAATATAACCTGATAAATTCAAGACATTTGTTACTGTTAATTTATGATATGAGCTTTAACATAACTGAGTATAACTCATCAGACAATTTGATTCTTGGAAAACCAACAGAGTTGAATTTGGTTTCTTCTTTCATTTTTTTTTTCAGATGTTGCAAAAAAAAAAAAGCATGCACCAGTGGCTGTGCTGGCCCAGCATGACCAAAAGTGGCTTAAAAAAACAAAAAACTAATTCTTAATGCATTTAAGACATGTTAGTCTAGCAGCAGGGATGCCAATATTACATTTTGGGCCAATACACTGAAAACAAAAATGATGTAGAAACAGTTTTAACTCAGAAATTGCAAGTATATTTCACTACTGATTAAAAAGAAACAGCAAGTAACACACCAAATTAAATGTGAAATTTAAGTAGAAAAACTCAAATAGTATTTTCTTGTAAAATATGCTTCAGCAATCTTGTTTTAATTACAACTTAAAATATACAATTTTTTTACAGCCTACAATAGGTAAAAGTTACCAACTAGATCAGCTAATACCCGTATATTCCAATTCTATACTATTCTGTCAAAAAATAAATCACCCAAATTCACTTTTACATTTCAAATGATTGACTTTACTTTTTAGTATGCAGTATTATAATGCAACGTATGGATATTAATGTTATGATTTGCTGAAGATTAGATTTAAATGTGTTTTTTAATTATTAGTGTTGTTAAAGATAAACTTTAAGTGAGCATTAGATGGCAGCAAAGATTATCTCAATGTAAAAACAAGAAATGCATGCATGCACAAATTAAATATTCAATATACAACCAATATTAACAGATACAGATAAATGACATTTCCCACATGTCAGGTAAGGAATCTGGGGAACACGCTGCGCTGGGATAAGAGGGTAACGTGGGGAAGTGAGAGCGACTGAGAATAGAAGTTAACGGTGTGACGCTGGTCCCGTTCTGCTCAGCCTCAGATAACAGCTTCGCCCGAGTCCCTCATAGTGCCGCACAACCACAGCCAGATCTCAGGAAGAAATAATGAAAGATTGCAGAAGAAGGCAAGATAATCAGAATAACTGAAAACCATCAACTTCACAGGCTGTCATTCTGACATATCTGTGCTGCTAAAACATTCTCGCCGACACAGGAATGAAGAAAAAAAACACATCAAGTTTGGTACCTTGGCAAAATACCAGGTGCTGTTGTACAGTACAATGGCACTTTATGTAGCTCTCTGAAAACACCTGCTATCATGCTCCTTTTTTCCATGAACCCGTTACAGCATTAAACTTTCCTGTTTTCTCTCTAAATATATTTATCTAAAGAAACAAAAGAGCCTACAGTATGCAGAAGATTAATGGTCAGACACAATTACAGATCTGTGTATATCTGATATCATATTGTTTTAAGTTTATGTACTTGAGCCTTTTTTATGGTTAGTATTTATGTTGTACTGTTATGTGTAACCCAAATCAGCTTAACCACACTAACCACATAATTGATGAGTCTGACAGCATGTCAAGATTATTAGTATGTCTAGGCTGAGCTGAATTTTTCCGAACACAGAACAACATAGCAGTTTCAGGTTTCCACTAAATTATGCCCCAAAAGACACGCAAGAAATTATGAGTTAGGAAAAAAAGAAAGAAATTCAGCAGGATTTAGATCATCAAAGGTCTAGCAAAGCATCAGTGCTACCAATGCCCTTCCATTGAGAGTGACAGCAGATCAAAATAAACTTGTGAATGAATCTTTTGAATTAACTTTGAAATGTGGAGCACAATTGGATATTATATGCATACACTCTGGCGCTCTGATCTAAGCTTCCTCATTCAGCAGCGAAACAATGGTTCCAGGGATGAGATTGAATGACTCGCCAGTGAATTTCACTCCTGCAGTCGGGTGTTGTAGACACGTCTGATAAAACCTCAGACTGCAGGCGCTTTTGTCTCCCTGAGAACAATATAAATATGTTTAACAAGGACTACCACATGCTACACTGTATAATTAAATTTGGCTCACTTGTTTGAACAGTAATATTCAGTTTTTTTTTATTCATTTTATTTAAAGCTTAAGTGTGATTTTTTTTTTACAGTGAAAAGTGTAACCAGTGTGGCACATATAAACATTGCTGCTCTTATTAGTTTAAGAATCACAATCAGCCTGACACAGCAACACTGGTTTGGAATGGGGCTCTTTGTCCAACCAATGGAAGTGTTCGAGAAACCTGTTTAATAACAATCACTATTTTTGCTATTTTTCAAGAATTCAAAAAACACACACTTCACCTTGAAAATGGCATAAAATTAGTATACAATATTCACAAAAATTACAAGGAAATGCTAAAATAAGAAAAATCCAAGTTCGATGCCTAAAATTATTCTATTTAGACAACCTCACAAAAACAAGTATCGATGAAATATTAGTAAATAATAATAGTAATATATGGCTATTATAATAAATATAATCTTATAAAAAAAAGTATTTAATAGTTTTATTAAAATTAAAACGGTCCCTTTTTTGTTAAGATTTCTTTTTTGGGCGTTTTTTAGGACGTTATTATTGAGGAATTGTAATGTACGGTAGTGGGAGAGAGAGGGGGGGCATGATCGGAAAGGTCCTCAAGCTGGGATTCGCACTCGGGACACCCTATCGCAATGGCGCTATAACCAATTCGGTGTTTGCAAGAGTGATGATGATTTTTTTGTGGCGGAGCCATCTGGTTGGCATGAAAAATTACAGTTTTCCAAGTAGCAGTCTATGAAGCCACGGAATAAAAGATTTTTAAAAAGCCAGATGTGGAGTTTTATATTTTCCAAATTCTGACATTTTTTGTTCTGTCTATCTCGGACTCTGATAAGTAAAAACAATGTTTTGTCATGAGTTTATATCCCACACTTCTGGCTTTTTTCCTCAGAATTGACAAACTCACTATTTTTGAGTTAAATCGACAAACTTGCATTTGCAAGAAAAAGTCAGAATTGTGAGATAAAATGGATAACTGTTATGTAAAATGTTAATAGTAATAGGTTTAAAAATTATTTAATGCTGTAACTGTAGGGCTATTACAATATGTCCCCTATTACCTGCAAATGAGAATATTATGTAGACCTATTGTTTAAACCGAATTTATGCTTTAAAAGTAGAGTAACCATAGCAGTTTTCATCCATAGTCTGTCCGTTTAAACATCTGCGTTTAGCTTCAAATGGTGTCTTTGAAGACAGTGTTATATAAAAATGATTTGCTTTCCGATTCTGACATCCAAAGGCACAATTTTTTTTTTTCTCTTATTCCATGGATTTTACTGATTTCCCTCCACTTGTTGCAGTGTCTTTCTGCCACCGCTATGCGCGTGCAGCTGCAAGTAACTGTGACGTCTAAATTGGTAAATTTGTCTATATGTCGCCGTGCTGCCCCCAAGGCTATTGGGTGCCAACTTAACATACTTTTTAAAGTTACTCTTAAATAAAAAAAACTTAAATATATAATATAAACACTCACAAATATATATAACACAATAAAAAAAATTGCAGCAACATCTCCAATATGTGTGTGCATGTATTGCAGGAACATTTCATGACATTGCACTGACATCTGCAAATACATTTCTTTTGAAATTTCGTTCCACTCTCTCCCCCTTTCTGAGCTGTGCTGATATGTTTTTAATTTTCCAGTGCTCAGGACTCTTCAGGAGGTCTATGCAGATTTTCCTGCTTCTCTGCTGACGCTGTAAAACCTGGCCAACACCTCCGCACCTATCAGCATCTCTGCAGCCCTCTCATCAATGCCAGTTCCAGCACCCGCAAATAATTTATCAGCATTTAAATGCCACTGATAATATGCACACGCTGCTCCCTCCGATCCTTTATAATTAAATATGATAAAATCCCACCACACCGGGTAAATAATAATAATCACTATTATCATTGCCATTATAATGCTTTATTGGAGTAATTTGAATAACTTGCGTGGATAAGGAATGCTGGTGGGGAGAGAATGCTGGGCAAGCAGGAACGTTATATGCGCTGCTAGTTTAGTCAAGGTCTAATTCCATCCTGTGAAACTCCAAAAGAGAAAGCGAGATGGAGAGAGAGAAAGAAAGAGGGGGAGAAGGTGAAAAAGGAGCAACGGTCCGCCAGCTAGAAGGGATTACTTTGACGGCCATTTGCATATCAAGAATTTTAAGCAGAGAGGAAAATATCAAACCCTCCAGCCAGCAAGGTCATTTTGAAGATAATTTTTTTCTTCATCATTTATTTTGCATATCATGCAGCAGGACAAGTTATAGATTAAAAAGCTGCTTTGCCATATCAACCCATTCCTGACACTTCTGCCTCTTCACACTTCTGTTGACACTTCATTCAACAGAACCCCACCCTGAAAAATATTCTATAAAGGTACAGAAGCAATTAACAAACAACAAGCAAGCGTTTTCCACGGACATTAGGTATGGATGCTTTAAAGGATGGATAGACCACATCAAATTGCGATATGCGCTATACATTGATAACGGTGCATTTTTTCTAAGCATTCAATTTAAAAAATATTTTTGAGTGACACTTCTAAATGGTTGTATAATACGCTAAAAGACTCTAATATTTTCAAATGCTGTTCTTTTTTTATACAGAATTCAAACTAAATTGTGCCCAGTATACTGGCATTTCTTAAAGACTTGAATGTTACAGCTTCAAAACCGATAAGGAACTTATAAATAAGCATACTTGTTTATTTATGGCCTATGTTCTATCTCTTTATCTATGTGTTTGTGTATGCGTATACAATAAAGCTTTATGCACACTGATAAGAATGACATTGTATGAGAACCTGCCAGCTGAGAACTTTCAGGAAGCATAAGATCAACATACGAAAGGTTAAACAGAAATAGGAAAACACTTTCAGAGATATATTCAGTACAGAATGACAAAAACACTGAAAAACTGCAAAAATTATGTGTTTGGCTGCCACTACACCTTCATACCCTAGAGAAAGAGGTAAAACAGGAGGTGACACCATCAGACAAGGCCCAGTCCTCTCTAAATCAGTCAGGTCGTTTACACCAGAACTACACTAATTACAGTGAAAAATGGGAGGAACGCAAACAGTCCCAGATGAAATGGTTTTTCCACTGAACCAAACGTTAAATTCCCAGAGGATTATGGAAAAAAGAGGTGACATACACCAAACGAATGCAAGAACAAACACACTCCTGATGCTGAGGGGCCAAAACAACAAGAAACAAGGAGGAAGTGCATGTCTGCATTCGTCAGGGGGTGTTAGTGGTGATGGAGAGACCAGTGGTGGGATGTGGGGTGATGTGGAGGGGGGGTCATGATGATAAGGGAAAAATTCAGACCGGTCAAAGTTTCCCTTTTGCCAATCGTGCTACTGATAAAGGCAGCGCCTGCTCCAGTACTGATAGAAGGCCTATCTCTCTCCTGCTCCCCCCTCTTTCTTTCTCTCCCCCTCTTCCTCATTCTCCTGGCAGTTAGTTTGTGAGGGGGAACAAAAAGCCTATCGCGCTCAGATCGCCAGCTCTGTCATCAAGCGTCAACCGCACAGCAATTAATATCACTCCAATTACTGTTAAAAGGACAGGCTGGAACAGGACGATAATAAACACATCTTTGACGTGAAAAATTAAAACACACACATACACACAGTGAGACACGCATATTTAGGCGATTTCTAAATATTCGAGATAAAGAAAATGCCTTGCATATTGAATCATGTCATACTCTACTAGATCCCCACTATCGCTATAAGCTGTACTGCTCAGCCGTGTGGTCCTGAGAGAAAAAGATGGAGAAAAACGATAGAAAAAGCCGTTTTACGTTATCCAGGCCGATATTAAAGATTCACAGTTTGTTTTTACAGCGAGTACAGTAAAGTCTTAAAGTTCTAAGGATGTCTTAAGATTTTATACAACCGGTTTGAGGGCAAGAAAACAACACACAAAACATCCTAGAGGCTGATGCATACTTATCATGCTTTTGCAATTTTGAGTCTTTAACAGGGTGATTGGCATTGGGGAACAACTAGGAACATTGTTGCAAAGAATAAGGCCCACTAAAGTTGAAAACCTGAACTGAAAACTTGTTTAAACTAGCCTAAGCAATTCTTTGCTCTATTAATCTAAGCTGGTCTTCAGCTGGTTTATTGGTCTCCCTGACTGACCAGCTGAAAGTGGCCAAAACACCTCTAAAACCAGCAACAGACCAAGTAAGACCAGCAAATCACCTTAGAATGGTCTAAGATGTGTTACTTATTTTCTGAAGGAATGGCCGTGGTTCTCAACAAGTTTTGCTTCAGGACCCAGAATGAACATGAAGTGACAACCAAACAGAATAAATGTAAAAATGCCATCAGTTCAAATTTTGTTATACAATGTTTTTTTTTTAAATTGTAAATCATTATGACTATTATATTTATATATAATAGTAATTAGTAGGTTTTTTTAAGCTCGCTTTTAACCACAAATAGAGAAAAAAGAAAAGTGACAAAGTGTCAAAACATGCTTGTATGAATTTCATTGCACTGGTTATTCTTACAGCAAACAGGCCTGCTGGCTGAGGAAAACACAAGTCCCCACTCTAACAGATGACTGTTGGGATACATTTCTGACACATGGGGGTTGTCAATAATGCACTGGAGATTTTGTCATACTTTAGATATAACTTTGTGATCGACCCTGCAGTGTAAAGCTTGTTTAATGAGGCTCCATGGGAATACACATCGAAAGTTCTGATCTGAATGGCTGAATTCTCAAACATCCGCAACTGCTGATTCACGATTGTGGTACACCATCTTGCGCAACTGAGAATATTGACTAAGGTTGGGAATTGTCGGTAGGTTCACAAAATGTTGATACAGAATGAGCCAATAGTACTCTAGGGCTGGGCTATATAACTATAAAAAAAAAAACGATATTATCGTATATCGACGATGTCGTAAGTATCGCAATGTCGATGTCAACAGTCGATTATCGACATTATCGGGAAAAAATGACAATGATAAACCTAGTAAGTTGTAAAAAATATTTTACATAGCCCCATAGTCACCATACAGTTTTTTTGCATGCAAGAATGAAATAATTTAGTAGGAGGGTTGGGAATCGGAAAGCTATTCCAATTTTGGAAATCAGATTAGATGCGTAAGGTCAGGAATCGAATTACTTGTTATAAAATTAAATTTCGATTCTGCTTCTCGATTTCTGTATGCGCTTTTATTGTGATTTCAAAAGATTCAACTGCAAGAAGACGAAATAGAACTCACTTCTGCACTCGTGCGCTGTTTTCTGTTCTACTCACACACACAAAGCACATGCACAAAAGCCGCCTCTTATATACGCGAACACTGGACTGAGCTCTCTTTCTCACATTCTTACACATTCGAATGGACAAATACACACAGAATTATATCAAAATATCCCATAAATACAATCGTTATGTCTTAAGTGAATGTAAAGAGTTGAGAAAGAAAACAAGGGTGTATTGGATCCTTGCATTGACAGTAGCCACTGCCGCCAGTTATTATAATGTTAATCAAAGAACAAAAGAAAAGAAAATCCCTCACTGATCTTGACGGTTTGGCGCCGACTACTGTAATGGCAACGTGCATCTGTGTGCGATTATTTTGGAGATGCGTTCCAATATAATTTATCCTTATTTAGGGTATAGGCCTATTCTATTTTGATCTGCAGTTTAATAAAAGTTAAACAGAAAAAATACAAAAAGTAGCACTGCATGTGTTTCTGAATATTTATTTAAACAGGCTGTATAATGATGAAAAACCACAAACATGACAGGTATAATTAAAATAAGCAAATTTCTTCAGCGCACATTTCAGTGCAATATTTTTACAGATTTTTTATACCGTGTATACAATATAATTATGTTTAATTAAGCTGATATATAGCACTATAAATACGGCTGAAGACATTATAGTACTATATCATCGGAAAATAGGTATATTTTATTCAAGACAATATTATATGACATCAACATGCATTTATCATTCTTACAATCACCGCCAGAACGTTCAACTTCACCATGATGAACTTTAAATTGGGTTCTATTATTTTTCCTCAACAGTTCTCCTCACAAAACAAAATTCATTTCGAACACAAATTTGATAAGAACAGAGTGGGAATTATTAGCAACACCAAAATAACAGAAAATCTAATGTTTTCTGTTAGTTTAAGTACAAACTAAGAAAAGTAAAACCAAACTTTGTGGCAATAATTAAGACCAAACTGAACATGGTGTGTGTTTATGGTGCATGTCGGCAATGTTGTCTCGGCGGGGGCGGGGCGTGGTGGAGGTGGGGCTTACGTAGACGATATTATCGGATATCGTGATATTTTTAAAGGCGATTATCGCTAAGATATTTTTGACATATCGCCCAGCCCTAGTACTTACTCCATAATTTACAGGCAGTTCAGACTGAATCATTTCTGTTTTGAATGTGAAACTTGATAAAGTCGTGGCCTATATTGTTTCATGGCCGCCTAGCTGACCGTATGAATACAGCTGGCCCTTCCTGAGGAGCCTGTGACTCATGCGCCAGTTAAACACTCCTGAAGGAGGGACAGATAGAGACTGACCTGGGCCGTTCCACTGGGGTTCCCCTTCCACATATGCCTCTTCCTCCTCCTCATCTTCTGTACAGTGTTTTGGCCCTTTCTCATCTTCCTCACCCTCATCCGGCACTGCCAGGGACTCATGGGTTCTTGGCTCTGTGGAAAGCAAGTGGAAAAATTTGACAGGGAAACAGCATCACACATGAGTCCAGTTCTAAAAAGTTTGTTTGTGCAGTTTAATTTGTGCTATATTATCTTGAGTACTTGTTCTGTTTGGTCAATCCCAGCATTCTGCAGACAAAAGTTTTTGTATTATGATCGCTAAAATAAATAAAATGTTTATTTATTTATTTATTTGGCAAGTCAACATGAAATAAATGGAATAATTAGTCATTATTGCAAATTAAGTCACTTCAGAGTGATCTGCTTCATCCTGGGGGTCCTAGTCACCCTTTCAGAGATTATTTTGCAATAATGACCAGCTGATTGTATGTTACTTATTTTATGATTGTGTATCATAACTTATAACTTATGATTGTTATAACTTGTTTAATCACTAAATTTTTCCACGACTTTCACAATAACGTTTGTCACAACTGTCAATGGTGAGTGAATGTGAGAAAAGGTTTACTTTGTTTACTAAAATTTATTTTGGTTTAATTATTTTTTTATAAGTAATTATGTTAAATCAATATTATCATCATATAACAGCACACTACTGATCAAAGAAAGAAGTCTCTTATTGCTCACCAAGGCCGCATTTATTTGTTTAAAAATTCAGTAAAAACAGTAATATTGTGAATATTATTACAATTTAAAATAGCTGTTTCTATTTTAATATATTTTAAAATATAATTTATTTCTGTGATTCAAAGCTGAGTTTTCAGCATCATTATTTCAGTCTTCACTGTCATATGATCCTTCAGAAATTTGGTGATCAAGAAACTTTATTAAGAATTATGATCAGTGTTTAAAATAGTTTTGATCATTGTATTCTAACTGAATTTTTTTTTTTTTAATTATTGTAAAATCTATCACTGTTTTAACTTGAGTATTAACTTCTTTCAAAGCAAAAATGTTACTGTCCCCAAACTTTCAAATGGTAGTGAATAATTTTAAATCATAAAACATGGAAAAATATACAAATATGAAACATAATATCAATATTTTTAATTGTAATTGTTATGTATAAGAACGATCTGTCATTTTTGGATCATGAGTGTGATGTTTTATGTTGTATAGTTCTCCAGTACTCAACAAATGAGTGTGGTGGTCTTGCTCTGATGATCAGAGGTGGCTGAAAGAGAAGCCTGTGTTATTCAGTAATGCAACATCTCAGTATACACACAAGCCCTTTTGATTTACCACGCGAGAACTGGAAACCCCTGCCAACAGACGGCCAGCGTCTTCCTTTTATTAAGGCCGATCTTTTTCATCAGTGTGAAAGACAGAGTACAGATCTCCCAGACATTGATGCCAATGATTAGTTATTCTCTTTGATCAAAGCGATCACATTGCTGATAGCAGTCTCTCCTCTCTCTTTCTGCCACTGTTGCATGTATACGAGTAAACTGACATGACTTCTTGTCCTCTTCTCTCCCAAACTCCACTTTTCTTCTTCTCCCCTTCCCCAGCTCCCTTCCTCGATTACAGCTCATCTGTGGTGCACAAAGGGCATGTTTACCCTTGCATTTCCGTGGCGATAAACAGCGATAGCTGCTGATCGATACCGGCTATAAATGTCCGTCCGCGTGACGCAGGTCAGCGCTGCCATTATTAATGCAACAGGTTGAAGATTAGATCTTCATCATCAAATAAATCTCAAACAGCAACTTCCCAACGCCCTTCTCGTCAACCTAAACAATTGCACCTAGGCCCAACCACCTTTCTAAGCCCGTCCCAGCGCATGCTGTCCCATGACGCGCCTCCCTCCCTGTCCAAGAAGCCCTATTACTTTCAAGCTATAAATCACATTGAATGGCACAATGATTTTATCCTGTAGCGCTCAGCATGGGGAGAGGAGCTGGAGCCACAGTTATTGCATTTAATATTATCAACATAATCTCCCATATCATCTGAGCCGAGATGCAGGTATCAGGAAAGAGGGTGGGGTGGATGGTGCTGCCACCTCCAGGCTTCGACAGTCCTCCTTATTCTACCAGCACTCAAACACACACACACACACACACGCCACGTCCCTAATCCAACAACCTCCATTCATCTGATAACAGCAACTTCCCTTGTCACACCTGGAGGGCAAAGTCACCCAACTTGCTCCATTCTTTCTGGCTGGCCTCATTTTTTAGAGTCAATTTTCTGTGAGTTCGTTTTCCCAAAAAGATCATCGTGGCAGGGTCAAGCTCTTTTCTTGTAAGTTACAAAGGGCTCAACTGTATCATCTCTGAGTCCAACATGGCACCCAAAGTGGGGCTAGCTAAGATGTTTCCATCCAGTTAACTGTTTCAGCCTTGGCAAAACCATAAGCCGGATCTGGCCCACGATCAAACCTCCTCACTGGGTTTGAGATAACAAAAGGTATTTGGGAACACGGAGCCATCTTTGCTTAAGGTTTATCAGCTTCTCTGCTGATACGGACGAGGACTTCATCAGATCTTTCTTCGGATCGCTTCAGACTGACCCTTTCACATGGAAACCAGCAGCCGCTCTGCCATTAATGATTATTAAAAGGTGGCATTTTAGTTTATATTTATGTTTTACAGGTGGTTATCGGCACTGTGTGTCCTGTGACTGGTTGAGTGTTTTTCTGAAGCAGTTATCAGTTGGTTATCTCCTGTCTCTTTCTCTCCCAGATGGTGGATAAGGGAGCTTGCCTTTATTAGCCACTGCTGGCTTGATAAAGACCTGGTATTGATCGCAGGTTGAAAGAGCAAGTTCGTCAAACACGGCTGATTTACAGAGGCTGATAATAGCAGCACCGGGCAACAGTGGAGCCTTGAGGGGTGGGGGCGAGAGATTGATAGAGGGGGAAAAAAGAGCTAAAGAAACCGTAACTAGACCCTCTTTTTAAACGTCGGAACATAGAGATGACAATCGCACCTCATTACGAACCTTGCGAATACCCAATACTCCTATGTCTAAATGCACCAAGTCCCATCCTACATTTGTTTCTTGTTTAAGAAGCCGTTTCAGTCAGATATATGTAAAAATTGAGAAGACAATTATGTGTTTAGCTCATTATGCACTCATTATAATGGAGTCAAGAACAGAACAATAATTTAATCCCAGGAAAGATTCAGACACAATCTCTTGATTATCAAACGCTACACCAATCAGGTGAAATGTTTGTCAGCTTGCTATGTTAACCAGACAGATTTTTGATTTTCAACACTATTAAAAAATGTTTCAGTGCATTCGGTCATTTCAGTGCAACTTGTTCTGAAAATCACCGGAATAGTTTGTGGTGGATAGTATTGGACAAAATATATAGATGGAGTATTTTCAGTTTCTTACAGAATATTGTTGCTTGGCCACTAATAATTACTTTGTGAAGCACAGCATGCATCCTATGTTGTATGTTGTATCTACTGGCAAAGTTCCTTCAAGGTAACTTGGAAGGCTAGGGTGTCCAAGTCATAACATCTAGCTACTGCGGTGCCTCAGGGCTCCGTTCTTGGACGACTTCTCTTCTCTGTCTACATGGCATCACTAGGTTCTTTCATTCAGAAACATTGGTTTTCATATCACTGCTATGCTGATGACACTCAACTCTACCTCTCGTTCCATCCTGATGATCCGACGATAGCTGATCGCATCTCAGCTTGTCTAACAGAAATTTCTTTCTGGATGAAGGACCATCACCTTCAACACAACCTGGCTAAGACAGAACTGCTTGTAGTTTCAACAAACCCATCACTTCATCACAATTTCACCATCCAGTTTGGCTCATCAACCATAACTCCTTCAAAAACTGCCAGAAACCTTGGAGTTATGATTGAGGATCAGCTTAATTTCTCAGACCACATTGCTAAAACATCCCGGCCCTGCAGATTTGCTTTATTCAACATCAAAAATACCAGGCCCTTTCTTTCGGAACATGCTTCAAAACTCCTTGTTCAAGCTCTTGTTCTGACCAGGCTGGACTATTCACTCCTCTTGGCAGTCTTCCAACAGTTCTATCGAACCTCTACAATTCTCCAGAGCAGCTGCAGATGAGTCTTTAACGCGCTGAAAAAAGAATACATTTCACACCTCTGTTTCACCAATTTGCACCCCTTTACCTAAATTCACTACTTATGTGCCCTCTAGAAGCTCACGTTCTGCAAGTGAAAGCTGCATTAAAGTGCCATCCCGAAGCTGCACAAAATCACTTTCACAGACTTTTACATTAAATGTTCTCTCCTGGTGGAATGACCTGCCCAGCTTAATCCAAGTCATTCAAGACATCTTATCCATCTACACTTGACCATATTGCACTCTCTATTCTATTTCAGAATCAGAATCAGAATCAGAATCAGAAAGAACTTTATTGCC
>JADLZN010008729.1:0-40356 GCA_018155175.1 Sinocyclocheilus anophthalmus
TTGTCATTTTTTATTTCAGTGTTCATTTATTTTCATTTCACTTCTACTTTTAGTAATTTTAGTACTTAAAGAAAGGAGAGCAACTACGGAAATAATCTTTCTTTCTTCTGTCTTTCTTTCTTTCTTTATTCTTTCTCTAATACATATTATCTTTAAGATTTTAAGGTGTTAAGTTTTAGTAATCAGGTGCTTTGGATGCATAGCTATCAAACTGTGAACTCCTATTTTGTTTAACGTTAGTAATTTTAGTACTTAAACTTATTCTATTTAAGTTTTTTCAATTTTTTATTATGTTTGTTTTCATTGTAATTTTAGGTTTGTAATATAGTTTGTGGACATTTTAGTAGTTTAAAAAAAACATCTATATAGTTTGTAATTTAATTTATATTTATTTCAATTCCCAAAAAGCAATTTTTCCTAGTTTAAGTTTTAGAGTGCATTTGAGGCTTATATAAATAACCAATATTTTAACACAGTGATCAGCCAATATCAGTCCGATTGCTAATATTGATTTTTAATATGTTGTTAATAATAATGTTCATATTTATTTTTAAATGAGCCTTTAATAAAAGTTAGAGATTTAGTAGTAGCTTCATTGAATATTTGTGCAGAAAACACTGTCAGTTTATTTAGATTTTTTTTGCATTTTACTGATGCTGAATTGTAGTCCTGAGCTCACAGCTGATTGACCTGGTTATTTGTTATAGAGATGACGTGCTTCCAGCTTCCAGCGCCGCCGGTTGTTTCTAGCATAGACGCGGTGTTACTGTAGGAGCTTGCAGCTTTCAGCACAGTGTGAATGAGCTCTTGCATTAATGATTCAGAGGAACCGCCTGCACCAGAGCAGCTCAGCTGAATGATGAATTGCTCTTAATCACACTCACCTTTTAGGGATATTAATATTTTTTTCATTTATTTCTTGGTTTATCGTTGTCCTCTTAAAATTACAGGCTGCATCTGATGCCATAATGACTGTCTCCATGGTCACCACGTGCTGGCTTCTTGCCCGCTTTAGTCCCCGTTTATGGGTCACCTGAGGACAGCGATGCTTTTGGCAGCAGTAAGGAGCAGAGATTGGAGTAATCTAGGCAGCTTTCTCCACTCTTATTATGATGTTATGGGCTTTTTTATTTTTATATCAGGTGATTTTGTCTTATTTGTAGGCATACAAATAAATCATCAAACTTTTTGGGTTCGTAGCATGCCAAAAGCAGACTGTCTCTGCCCAAATTTTACAGGCATTTTGATGACAGGATGTGGAAATTACAGAGCAATTTCCGACGAACTGATGTTTTCAGAACATAGTGACCTCTAACCGTGACTAGTGATATGTAGGCAGATACGTAGGTTAGGCTGATATTGTGTTATTGGAGATTTGAATATGGCATCAAGTGTTCAGGTTAACATTCAGAATTGTAAATAAATATAAATGTAACGTTAAAAACCTTAAACATTTTGTGCATTTTAAAGTTAAATGCATAAATCTGGATTATATCTTCTGTCTCTGTCTTGCTCTGTTACCAAATTTAGCTTCTGTATAACTTTTTTTTGTTAACCGTGCTCTTAAATCATAGCCCTACCTGATTGATTTCTCTGTGTAATGTTGTATACAAACAAATTGATGCCCATTGGAAAGTTGACGTCCTTTGTGGTTTCATTCTGCTGGCCTTGCAAGTTCTCTTCACTTAAACGTGAACTTTTCAAAGTGGACAAGTCCAGACTTTCTTCAGTCATGTTTGCTCTGGTTTTATTATCTTTGTACACAATTTGTGGCTTGTCTGGATCTCCTTGCAAGTCTATAACAAACACAGGTGAAGCAGGAATCACACTCTCAGGAGTATCCGTGTCAGACCTGCTGCTACCTTCCACACCACTGGATTCCCCATGCGGAGTATCCAACCCAGGATGCATGTTCTCTGAGTCTGGCTGACGGGGTAGCTGGAAAAATAAGAAGGAATCTGAATAATGGGGCATAACATCATGGGGTACCCCTTGCACCAAGGAGCTGTCTTTGTCCAAAGAGCTGCCATAGTCATTAAATGTGGTTGTGGTTTCCATCTCCGAAATTGTCTTAGCTTCATTTGGTACAACAACAATGGCTTTAGCAGAGGGATGCACTTCAGGAGAGCCTTTGTCGCGTGGAGCCATGCTCGCAGAGAACATGGATGGTAAATCTTCTGTGGTGCCATGGGCTGGCATAGAAGAGATTGCTTTAAGAGAAGAGATTTGATGGGTGTCTGAGAGAACTGGAGGTGTTGTAGGTCCAGCTGTGGGTACAGTTGTGGGATCCCATCCTGAGAACAGAGAGAAAAGGAAAGATCTAATTTTGACCAAGCCTTTCTCAAATACTTCTTAAGATGAAATAAAAATAAAGGTTTTCAATTGTAAACGGCTTCAGTTGTTCAGCTCGTCTGACCTGTATTCATACAATTTACTGACAACAGCTGACAAATCAGACTGCCCAAACAAAAAGAGAAATGTCAAAAGTGCCACATTGTCAACCTATAAACAGAATATATGTCTCCATACATAAAATAGTGATAGATGATACTGACACCTTTATTAGGTGATATTCAGGTGAGCACTGTAGAATACTTTTGCAGTTTTATCCCAAATAAGACACAGCCCTCAGTCTATCAATATTGACCAAGTAAGTGCAATAAATGCAATTCCTGGCAGCAAAGTCAAGATATTTCTACAAAATGCCAATAACAGCAGAATTGTCTAAGTATTGAGGAATTTTTTGGCTGGTAAAGAGTTATTTTGGGAAAATTATGCACTATGACCGGGTAGAACTTGACAGTTTATATTTATTTTGAAACTTTAGCTTCCTTTCCAGAACATTTTTGGCTAGGTTGCATTTTGCCTAACCACGTATTTTGACTCCGACCGGTAGGTAAATAGTCCTGAATAAGTGCACTTGGAATGTTTCATAATGTAAGCGCCAACGTCATCTCATTCTCACAATCGATAAATCAAATACTAACACTGCTGTCTACGTGCATGCTAACTCTGACGCACTTTCACTGACCTATATAAAAACTCGAAATGGCCAAGTTAACGACACTATAATGTTCACTCTTGTCTGTTCATACACATATAGCTGCTGTGCTTATGACGTGTTGGCAAGCCTCCAAAGGTTTGACTCAGACGGTAAAAAAAGTTTCATGCTTAGCAAGAGGTTTCAACACCACGGTAAAAAACCATTCATGATGACATGTATGGCAGTCGCCCATCTGGCTGCATGCAGGGGAATAGAGAGGGGGTCCAAAAGTCTGAAAGTACAAGTGAAAAGGCTTCTATTTTGCTGAATTAAAAAAATATACATGGATTTGAGGATGGTCTTAAGTTGTACACTCTTAAAAATAAAGGTGCCACAGAAGTTGCCATAGAAGAACCATTTTTGGATCCACAAAGAAGCATTCAGTCAAAGGTTCTTTAAAGAAACATCTCTTTCTTATCTTTTTATAATCTGAAGAACCGTCTTTTGCCTCAAAGAAGCTTTTGTGAAACAGCAAGGTTCTTCAGGATGTTAAAGGTTCTTTATGGAAACATTTAGACAAAAAAGGTTCTTCTATAGCATCGTGAAGACCTTATTTTTAAGAGTGTAGTGTTGCTCCTTTTCCTTTAATGACAGCAGCATGTGACCTTATAAGACCAGGCTAGATGCCATTTTAAAATTTTCACTAATAAAAATGAGGCTGGGAGAGAGATAGACTACACTGCTGTTCAAACGTTTGGGATCAGTAAGATTTTTAAAGAAGAAATTAATACTTTTATTCAGCAAGGAGGCATTAAATTGATTAAAGGTGACAGTAAAGACATTATAAATGTTATGAAAGATTTATATTTTAAATAAATGCTATTCTTTTGAAATTTCTATTCAAAGAATCCTAAAAAATGTATCACTGGTTCACAAAAAATTTAACAGGATTGCTGATAAGAAATGTTTCTTGAGAAGCAAAGCAGCATATTAGAATGATTTCTGAACAACCACGTGACACTAAAGACTGCAGGACTGATGCCTGAAACTGCACCTGTCATTACAGACAAAAATGAGATTTTTAAACCCAATATTAATTAGATAAACAGTAATTCGAAATTTTATCAATTTCACAATATTACTGTGTTTACTGTACTTTTGATCAAATAACTACAGCCTTAGAGAGCATAAGAGACACCTTTAAAAAACATTACAAAATCTTACTGACCACAAACCTTTTAAATATAGTAGATGTCTGTGTAAGATGTTGAATGTACAAGTACTATGCAGGAAAAAAAAACCTACACTAATTTCTATCTATTGCATGTTCTTAGAAGCATTTCACTGACAATTTGGTCTGACTTATGCAACAAAATGCTTGTTTTCAGTACTAACCAACAATTGTTGTTCTTTCCGCATTTACCGCATTTGACAATTTATGTTCTTTTGAATCCGTTTTTACACCAGCAGCATTTCAGACGCATAATGCAAAAGTTATGCAGAGTGTTGTGTGCAGACAAAGGCCCACACCCATTTCTGCTGCCTTCAGTCTCTTCAAATGTGGCTCTGTCTTCATCTTTCTGTAAGCCTGCATACATCATGACCAGACTAACAGATTATAAAATACCTGAATACTACAACAACATGACATAATCAGGATTCAACAACATACCGTAAGAAGATAAATACATAAGGGTGATTGAATGATGACAAAAAGCCTCCCACATTTGCTAATGACAAGGGTATCTCACTGCTTCTTTGTCTCTGGCTCAGTGTGTGGACACACAAAGCCAGCTGTTAGACGTTAGGGATGTGTCCTCTTTTCTATGCAGCGCCTCTGATGTAAAACATCAGGCATCTTTTTCCCTTATAAAACCCCAGTGATCTTGAAACAGCACAAAAGGAAGCTACATCCCCCCTCTAGCGCTTGTTTATATATTATAGTGGGGAGCTCTTGCCCTCCACGCTCTTTTCTGGCCTACCCAGAGTGCTTTTGTTTGTTTTGCGGTACTCTGCGGTAGAAGCCCATTTAAGAGAAGTGCTTCAAGACCGGTTACAGGAAAGCCACAAAATCCCTGGAGGTAGGGGGCGAAAAGGAGATACCCCATGTAAAATCGGATTAAATGCATGTTACGCGCTGTTTTTGTGTGGCCTGTTTCCACTTTTCCTCTCGAGTGATGACTGAGGTTGTGCAGACGGAGAGTTTAAACAACCCCCAGCAGGACAGTTATGGGGTTCAAAGGCCGTAGTCATTCTGGGCAGCGGAATTGACCTGAAAACAGGTCAGTTAGTTTGTCATTTTAAGGCACATATTTGAGCTAGACGTAGGACAGAGGTTTAACAGATGAAATCTGAGGACGCCCTGGAGAGAACTAATTATTCTGCTTCCACCCAGCTAGCAGAGAGAGAGGAAAGGTCCGCTCAGAGTCACAGCTGTTATGATATCACAGCAAAACAGACGCCTCTGCAAAACAATATCATGAGAAATATGCACTAACGGAGAGTTGCGTGAATCTCTCGAACCCTGTCAAAGAACGTGTCTGTGTTATATTTCATCTCAAAATTCATAGAAAGAAATTAGATACTTCCATAAACTATATTTTTTACTTTTATTTTTTTTTATAAAAAATATACATTAATTATTTTTAGGACAGATGTAATATTTTTCTTCAAATTGTGACAGTTTCCCTCTAAATGCTCCTTACTGAATAAAAAAATTATAATTATTGTGGGGAAAAAAGATTAAGTAATATATAGTCGAAATTAAAGAAAAGGATATTTGTTGTTTTTAATGTGTAAAAGCCCTTTGATCACATCAGTTGTTTGTGAAAAGGTGCTATAATTAGGTTATTTAATTTATGATATTCCATACCTGATGAGGTATAGTAGATTATTTAAAAATAATTACCAATATGATTATATTTATAAACAAAAACCTTCCCCCCCCAGATATACACGACACAACACGTATCCTATATATATGTTCGCTTAGTGTTATTAGATTTTATGGAGGCCTTTGATAAACATGGTGTTTGTAAAAAAAGGGGTTTTAAATTTGACATATTAATAGATGATATTATTAAAATAAAAGTGTTCAAAAAAAGTATGGTAATGTTTCTTGCCTACTGGTCCGAAAAACACGGATTGTATGTTTTCTTAAAATAATGAAAAAATATTTAAAAAACAATGTGTTTCTTTTATAAATATTGCTGATATATATTTATATATTATTCTGATATACATGTGAATTAATAATTTCTTAGTTTCTTCTTTTGATTGTGAAGTTTCTGTGAGATTCACCCAGTAAGTTTTAAGGATTCGTTTTTTGTCATGAGCATTTTATGAAGACGTACCTTTGAAACAGAAAGCTCCCAGCTTCTTGCTCGGTAAAGGAAATCCGGTCTGATTGAGGAAGCGGTACATAGTCCTCACACCCAGCTGTCCTCTGCCGCACTGCATTCTGGGTACAGTGATGGGGTAGCGAGCGCTGCCATCAGACAGCCAGCCGAAGTCACAGCGGTCCAAGCCGGCCATCCAGGCTGCATGCAGGTGACCTGGAGACGCTAAAACTGCATCCCGTCTCTCGCACTCCTCCCTGGCCTCATCTAGAGTCATCTCAGCATCAGCGAAAAACACCTCGCCTGAGATTAAACACACACAATAACACATCACCTTTTGTGCATTGCATATTCTTAACAAATAAGGCATTCCCACAATGCACTTCTACTAAAAGAGAACTAAATACTAAAAAAGAAATAGTCATTTAATCAAAAGGTAACTATTTATCAAGTCTTTGTGCATAAAATGTATTCTGTGGTGCGGTGTGGTGGGTATATACAGTGATATATATATATAGTGGGTACGGAGAGTATTCAGACCCCTTAAATTTTTCACTCTTTGTTATATTGCAGCAATTTGCTAAAATCATTTAAGTTAATTTTTTTCCTCATAAATGTACACACATCACCCCATATTGAAAGAAAAACACAGAATTATTGACATTTTTTGCAGATTTATTAAAAAAGAAAAAAAACTGAAATATCACATGGTCATAAGTATTAAGACCCTTTGCTCAGTATTTAGTAGAAGCACCCTTTGATCTAATACAGCCATGAGTCTTTTTGGGAAAGATCCAACAAGTGTTTCACACCTGGATTTGGGGATCTGCCATTCCTCCTTGCAGATCCTCTCTAGTTCTGTCAGGTTGGATGGTAAATGTTGGTGGACAGCCATTTTTGGGTCTCTCCAGAGATGCTCAATTGGGTTTAAGGCAGGGCTCTGGCTGGGCCATTCAAAAACAGTCACAGAGTTGTTGTGAAGCCACTTCGTTATTTTAGCTGTGTGCTTAGGTTCATTTTCTTGTTGGAAGGTAAACCTTCTGCCCAGTCTGAGGCCCTGAGCACTCTGGAGAAGGTTTTCGTCTAGGATATCCCTGTGCTTGGCCGCATTCATCTTTCCCTCGATTGAAACCATTCGTCCTGTCCCTGCAGCTGAAAAAACACCCCCACAGCATGATGCTGACACCACCATGCTTCACTGTTGGGACTGTATTGGACAGTTGATGAGCAGTGCCTGGTTTTCTCCACAACTACTGCTTAGAAATAAGGCCAAAAAGTTCTATCTTGGTCCCATCAGACCAGAGAATCTTATTTCTCAACATCTTGGAGTCCTCCATGCAGGCTTTCATGTGTCTTGCACTGACGAGAGGCTTCCGTCGGGCCACTCGCTAAAAAGGAAAAAAACCCGACTGGTGGAGGGCTGCAGTGATGTTGACTTTCTACAACTTTTTCCCATCTCCGACTGCATCTCTGGAGCTCAGCCACAGTGATCTTTTGGGTTATTCTTACCTCTCCTCACCAAGGCTCTTTCCCACCGATAGCCAGTTTGGCCTGGACGGCCAGCTAGGACGGGTTTGGTCGTCCAAACGTCTCATTTAAGAAAGAAGGCCAGCTGTGCTCTTGGTAACCTTAATGCGGCAGCAGAAAAAAAAATTTTTTTTTGTACCTTGCCAGATCTGGCCTTTGCCGCAATCTGTCCGTCTGAGCTCTTCAGGACAGTTCCTTTGGACTCATGATTCATTTCTCTGCATGGGCACGTGAGCTGTAGGTCTTATATAGACCGGTGTGTATTGGAGTTCCTTAATCAAGTCCAATCAAGTATACTATTCAAACACAGATGGAATCAGATGAAGGTGTTAGAACCATCTCGAGGGATGATCAGATGAAATGGACAGCACTGAGTAAATATATGGTGCACAGCAAAGTTTCTGAATACTTAGGACCATGTGATATGTTCAGTTTTTCTTTTTTAATAAATCTAAAAAAATGTCAACAATTCTGTGTTTTAATTCTGTCAATATGGGGTGCTGTGTGTACATAATGAGGGAAAAAAATTAACTTAAAATGATTTTAGCAAATGGCTGCAATAAAACAGAGTGTGAAAAATTTACGGGGTCGGAAATACTTTTTCCGTACCACTGGCATATATTATATATATATATATATATAATATATATACTAGTATTATATATATATATATGTTGGGGTGTTGGACACCGTAGTTTTAGTGATTTGCTGTACAATACCTTTGCAACAGTAATATAGAAGTAAATTACTGAGGCGATTTCAAGTAGATTGCTATAATCCCCAATAAAGCCACAAATGGATCATTATGTCAATTTCCCCTCCGATTCTCTTAGGTAATTAAAAAAAAGAAGTAGTATTGGTTACACTTTATTTTAAGGTTTCCTTGTTACAGTGTAATTATACACTTACATACTGAGTAACATTAAATAACTACATGTATTTACTATATGGTTAGGTTTAGGATTAGGATTTGGTTTAGGGTTAGTTGAATGCAATTATGCATAATAATTGTTATTATACTAGTAAGTACATGTAACGTGTAACAAAGACAACTTAAAATAAAATGTTACCGAACTATTTTTATTGTGAAAAAATCGGATAAATAATTATATATTTAAATAAAACAATAAAGTGTTTGTAATTATTGTAATGTTTGTATCTTAATTTTTTTTTTTTAGTATTTTAATTATAATATCATCATTTCTGTGAGATTCACCCAATAAGTTTTCGTTTAAAAAAAAAAAAATGTATGACCTTTTTCAAGAGAATACAGTAAATTATCGCTCACCAATAAAACCAAACATGGATTGGACATTAAGATTTTTTTCATTAAGACTGGATTTTCCCTGCAAATTCTCATTACCGCAATGAAGAGAAAAAAAAAATCTATTTCGACGTTGCCATAGTAACAAGTAATTTGTGCGTGAGGATGTAATCAGCTCAGAGCAGACTTTCCAAACTGTCATCTCATAATTACAGTAATTCCGACACAACGTGAACACAGCACGACTCTCTCATGTGTTTCACGTGAAGAGAAACCCATTCCCTCGGTAGCTCATTTCTAAACGTACCCTGTAGTTTTCCTGCATAGCAGTACACATCATACGTTTCGGAGGAATTTCTGAGTCCGTATGATCTGACTCCTGGCCTCATTATCATATCGCCATGGCAACCTTCACGTGGCATTGTTATGGGGTATCTGTGGAGAACAACCCCAGATGTACTTCTCATGTCAGTCATATTCAAATGTAGATAGCATGACTTCATAGATTTGAGTCTGGAGCTGAACAAATCACCTGGCGGTTTGGTCGGCCAGCCATCCGGCATCGCACTGGTCGAATCCGTCCTCGTAGGCTGAATGAAGCTGCTCTGCGGTGGCGATGGTCGCGTCCACATCAGTGCAGGCCTGCTTGGCGTGCTGGAAATCTAGAGTGTAGCGACTGGTGTTGGCACGGTAATGAAACACAACACCTGTGAGACAACAAAAATCAAGCTCATGACCCAAAGGTAAACAACTAACTGATCTGATCAAATCTTATATAGCAATTTTGAGGTTTTGTTTTGTGATACACTCATATATTTTTGTATACCTGACAAGACCACCATCTACACTAGCATTCAAAAGTTTGAAGTCAGTAAGACTTTTAAATGTTTCTGAAAGAAATTAAGACTTTTACCATTAAGGACTTTCTATTGATCTAAAGTGACAGTAAAGAATCTAACATTGATAATAATCAGAAATAATTTTTTTAAAGCAGCAAATCAGCATATTAGAATGATTTCTGAGGATCACGTGACACTGAAAAATAGAGTAATGATGCTGAAAATTCAGCTTGATCACAGGAATATTTTTAAAATATATCAACTAAAAACAGTTATTTAAATGGTAGTAATATTTCACAATATTACTGTATTTACTGTATTCTTGATCAAATAATTGTAGCCTTGTTGAGCATAAGTGACTTCTTTCAAAAACATAAAAAATTATAAAAATCCAACCAACCCCAAATTTATATTTTCAACAATTTGATTTTCTTTCCAGTCAGGTATGGTCATGATATGCATATTTGACTTAATCTAACAACAAATGGGATCAAATGGGCTGCTATTTTGAGGAATCCCTAGATTCAAAGGCGGCGGCTTTTGTTCTGAACATTGGACGTTTCAGCCACAACAACAAGCTGTTGTCTGGCAAAAAAGAAGAATCATTGTATTGTTCAGCTATTTAGATACCTGTTGTGTCAAATGCTGAACATGATCTGAATAGTAATCGCTCTCACAGCATTACACAGCACCAAAGATTCAAAACTGATCTTATCGCTCCACTCTTTATACACTTATTTGAACTATTTTCCCCATACAGTATCCCTAAATGGTGCTCTGAACTTACACAAGGCAATTATCTGACATGACATAGCCACTTAAAAATAGATTTTTGAAATACTCTGAACTATTTTGAACTAGACAAAACATCTTTAAAACACTATGCTTATGGCAGATTGAAAGAAAGAAAAAGAAAAAAACAATGCATAATGCAATGGCCTAAGACATCCATCTGCATGTGTATGAATAAAAGAGAATTCATTTATGGATGTAACAAAAGGATAAGGAATAGAATAGAATAGAATAGAATAAAAATAAATAAAAATACCAATTTTCCAAGAGGCTTTACTGCGCAAACGTCTAACAGCTAAATAATGGAGCAAAAAAATTTAAGATATTATTAATAAGATATATATACAATTTTTAAAAATTGAAAGAATAAAGAAAATTATTATAGTTCCTATTTAGTTCACCCTTTTTCACTTAGACTTAGAAAGTGGATGAATTTATGGATACAACATTTAGAAGAAGGTTTGCAAATGAAAAATAAAATAAAATGAGAAATAAATTTAACAATAAAAAAAGCACTTCTGGTTCCTAAATCACAGGTATCTGTTCACCGTTTTTCACTTAGACAAACAACATAAGTTGAGCTTCATAGCTGCATAGCTCAAACATGCTGAGTTACATGTTGAATTTAATACTTCAGCACACTGATATTTGCTTTAGCAAACACTACTAATAAGGCTCAGAAGAGGCCATGCAGTCTGACTGCTATTTGTCCTTTTATGGGCTTTTTTAGTCTTTTTTTGGTGCATTAGCAGAGCTGCTGGCTGACGAGTCAGGTTCTGAATGCTCTTTCCTCAGAGGGATGGCAGTGTGTTTTTTGGGTAGGTGCTACCCTTGAGTGGCAATCAGTGCTGCCCAGGGCCCAAAAGAGGGCATTGAGTGTATTTGGCAGGAAGGCACATGGCTCTCTCTGGGCCTACAAACACTCCAACACCACCGTCTCATCTGAGCCAGATGTGCTCATGTTTTACTGCACATAATCATGCTGTAAACAAATACAGTGTTGTTTGTCACCTAACACGATTTTTAGCACAGTTCCTTTGACTTTTTCTAAATGTTTCAGGTTTAATACAAGTTAAGTTCTTGCATGAATAATGTTAGGAACCTTTTTGGCTTGAACGATTTCTTAAGACATTCGTTCATAACGCAGTCATTCAAGGAACCCAAAATGTTCGAAAATGTTCTTGTATTGATTAAAACAAATCATTCACCCTTCTTTTCTATTACTTAGAAACACAATAGGGCCTTGTCAAGATTCGAGGGAAATGCAGACTCTGAAAGTGATTTTTCCAGACTCTAAAGCAAAATAATCTTTCCCCCTTGTCTCCTGACAAGAACGCTGTTCCATTTTGGCTAGCGATGACTAATTACATCATCACATATGCTTACGAGAGTAAAAGAGTGCAGCACATCTGAGAGCCATTGCTGAACAACTTTGCCAATGGGAATCCTGCTGAAGGTAGTTAAAGAAACACCATTTTACTTCGCAACGTTCTGAGCAAATATATGAGAAAATATATATGGTATATATTATGGTAAAGAATAATTAAATACATTTTGCATGCTCATTTCCCCTATTTTAAGTTTAGATCACCATTGTAGTCTAATCTTTAAAAACAATAATAATTGAATAACACTGATAAATCTAAAAATATAATTTTATATATCTAAAATGATCAATCTAATAATTTGCATATATCAAAATTAATATTTAATATCAATGACATTAATTAGTAATATTTACAAATCACAATTTCCCTTTAAAAATAGTAATTTATAATTTTCATAGCGTTATTACTCGCAACCCAGTTTTCTTCATTTAATTGATGTATTTCCAGATGAAATGCAGGAAAAATTTAGGCCGGTGATTTGATACTGGATCATGAAAATTGCCTCACTTAATAGATAAATCTGACATAATAATATTAACTAATAATTTACTTACAAAGTAATAAGATTTGCGAATTAATATTATTATAAATATGATTATTAGTCAAAATAGTTAATTTGGCATGCGATCCGTTAACCTCTCATTTAAATTTAGATTACCCTCGTAGTTCTAAGACTTTAAGACAAAGAACTATATTATATTTCGGATGAAGGGAGGGACAACTGTAGGTCGAACTCCTGGATCTAAAAAAGTGTGCTACTTAAAATTAAAGCATTGAAAAATATTAAATTAGTTCATATTTAATGATAATATTTAGTTTACGTATTAATTAATATGTAGTTATCATATTATATCTTAACAAATTTAATTTTTCATGCTAATTTCCCCTATTTCAATTAGATACCTTCTGTGAAGTGTCTATTTTAAAAAAACATAATAATTTTTAGAATCTATAAAATCTATAAAATTATAATTAAATAAATATAGAAAATAGCAAATCTAACCTTTAGCTAATCTTAAAATGAATAATGTTCATATTAATCGAATTATTAATTATAAGATTTTTAAAATAATATTGTATTTCGATATGATTTTTTTTTGTACTCCGTATCCATTCAAACAAATAATTTGATATTTTGTATATCCTACATTATAGCCTTTTTAAACCAGTTTACTTTGGAATGAACCCAGATCCGAAAAGTGGCCATCTCTGTAACAAAATGGACTGGCAGTTGGAGGAAAGTCAATAGAGAACATATAATTAATTCCACCAGAAACATGTATGGCTTTCATAATTTGCATAGAGAATGACTGACCATTGACGTTCAGGGAGACGGACTCTTGAGTGTCTTCAATGCCGTGCATGACCTCACAGCGGTAAACACCCGCATCACTGGCCCTGAGCCTCGCTATGGACAGAGACGCGTTGCCCTCGTCCTCGGGGTGGCTGGGAACTGATACCCTGCCTTTAAACTCCGGCCCAATCTTGAGGAACCCATTCTGGGTCACTATCACCACGATTTCCTCATTGCCCACGAGTTTAGTCCACTTGATGCGGAGATGGTCCGGGTGGGTGCTGGAGGCCATGGCCGAAGCTGCAGTGGTGGAGGTGCTGGTGCTGCCGGTAGGAGGTGGGATGATGGAGAAATGGCAGGGCAGGACCACCTGCTCCGCCAGCGAGCCTTGCACCGGAGAACTCCTCTCCACCTTCATCCTACGAGCAGAGTCTGCAAACAAGAAGCAGATGGAAGAGAGGAACCCAAGAGCAGACACAGCAAATCATCGGCTGGAAGCTTTGAAACAACACTCAAATGTTCTGCTTCCATTGAGACAAGATAATATTTTAACCATACTGCTTAACTAAAATATTTTAAAAAACATAAGAGTTTCATATTATGTGTTTCATATTATGTAGTCACTTATAGCAGACCAGGGTTATTATCGTTAACTAAAACCACTGAAAAAAAAGACTTTGAATAAAATAAACATTAACTGAAATGAAATATAAAACTTAGAAAATAAAACAAACTAAACAAAAATAAAAAAGGCAAATAGCTTAAATAAAACAAGTTTAAGTAAAATAACTAAAACTAACCTTAAAACCGAATGAAACCGATAAAGCGATATATATATATATATGAATTACTAAAATGTTAACTAAAGCTTAAAATTATTTTAATACTTTAATCTTCTATATCATTTTCATTATATATATAAACCAACTATTTTACTATGGTGGAGCATTAGCGAAACTACAAACTAGTGTAGCAGAAAGGAGTCTGGCGCGTCGTTAGCATACCGACTACAGCAGGATTACGTGCTAAGGAATTGGAAGCGGGTTTACAGTTGCATGTTGCTAGATAATATCGGTAGCATACGGTTATGGCAGATATTACAGATTTTTAATATATCATTGTATTAGTGATTTTAAAATATGCACATGCTCATTTCTCCTGATTTAAGTTCATTTATTTTGTCATCATGAGCACTTGACTCAATGTAAATTCTTTAAAAAACCACATATTTTAATACACCCAAAAAGTCTAGCTTAACAAAGCCAAGAAATATTTAATATTAGCGCACACTTTAATTTATAGTAGTAGCTAGTAGTACGTCCTCGAAATGACAATTGTTTGGGACTACATATCATAAATATATCAATATTATCAGTAATCTATATTATAGTTACACTATTTATTGAATCAATAATATTAGTTTTTAATGAAATTTAAGTACTCAAAACAATATATTATGTATTTAATAAATGTTGAGCTTTGACAAATGTTGACTCTGACATTGGGTGTGTCCTCTTTTATACGTTGCTGGATAAAAGCATTACCTGCATAAATGTAAATATAAATGATATTAATATTTTTCATGTTATGCATTATCTTGTGGCCTAAAATCACTTGTATCATTTAAAATGCAAAATAGTATCAAATTGTATTTGCCATTCATTATCGGCCATTACATAAAAGTGATTATCGGCTTAAGAGTATTTGAATATCTTCCATTTTTTGATATTGTCCATCACATGAAAATGATAACTGGCTTATCATCCAGGATATTAACATCACTGCATCCCTAGCGTATGCCAGTTTTAAAGGTTTGGACAGTCTAAATGAAAAAAAAGAAGTTTATAATTGTAAAGAGGAAGAATAAAAAACGCCTTAAAACACTCGAAAACTTACCATCTTTGGTTACAGCAGCGCTGCAGACACAGACCAACCAGAGCATGTGCTTAACGTCCAAAAACATCTCAGTTCTGTAAAATAAATACATAAATAAAAGCTTTTCATTTTGCAAAAGTCATTCAGTCGTGAGTTTAGTTCGTTTTACATTTGCAGCTACAGTTTACTCCTAAACGTGGGTCGGCTGTCAAACTGCTTGTGTTTAATGTCCATCCATGTCTTTGTTCCAGGTCCAGCTAGGTCTTTAGACACCCACTGTCTGTTTGCTTTCCTGTCTCCCTTTATCATTTCAATATATGGCTTTGCCATCGGATAGAGAACGTGTTTATGAAAGCTTCATTCATAATTAGAGGTTAAAAAGGATGTATATGTTCCATCTTAATATACTGGACAGCACTACTTTACGCATTCCTCGGAAACACAAAGATCATTTTGTGACAGCTGTGGTGACAGCCACACACGCCCTATATAGTACACGCTATCAAACACTAGAGAGAGCGATATATAAAGAACCTTCACGCATCGCTTTCCAACAATTAACATCGCCGTGAAAATGTCCAGCTGGAGAGCGCGCTAACGACGACAGATCAATCACACCAGACCAAACGAAATCCAAAATCTTTTCTGAAATTAATCCAAAGCTCACATTCTCAGTTATCAGCATTTATGCAGAGCTGGTATTACACTGATAATGATGAGAAAATGATAAGTGGATCTGCACTGAGAAGATGCCAAACGCAAACAAAGCTTCAGGGTGACAGACAAGCTCTGACAATACAATCAAATGAGAGAAAAAAGAGATGCACTGAAGTAAATCTGCTCTAATATCAAAAGATGCTCAGCAGAACATGGTAAAATTAATATGCAAGGATTATTAATATTAACCACAGCAAATGACTTGTTAATGTGAAATAATAGTAATATTCATCACTTATCAATTAGGACATAATTGTTTTTAATAGAATAGAATAGAACTTACTTTTTCCTGTAGGCAGTCTTGGCTATTCCTGATTCTCCAAATGCAACCCTTCACAAAAAAAGTGCAAATATCTCTGATGCTCCAATAGTGAGCAGCAGACTTCAGTGCTGTTTCTTTCCCTGGTGCCCACGGAAAGACTGGAGACATGAGCCGGCAGCAAGTTAAAATTCCATGTCCACCCATGATTTCGTCAGTTTGCAGAGGAGGGGCAGAAAGTGCCCACCCAAAATGAATCTGATTTATCCTCCTGAAGAGGAACAGGGATGTTCGGCGCTCTTCGAATTGGTGCAAACTGGACCTTGAGTCACTTACTAGTTTGAACAAGTATGTTGGGTTATAAGTAATTCAAAACCAGTTAATTAGTTGTTTCGCTTACTAACTTTATTATGAATGCGTTGCGCACAACTGTGGAAAATGTCCAGTTCAGTGTCCAACTGCACGTACTTGTAAATGCTAAAATAAGTGACAGTCAACTTTGCAAATGAAATCAGCATTCATTTTACAGAAACATTCGCAGTGTTGACCATCAGGCAGCTCTTTGTCTGTTACGCGGAGTCGTGCGTAAAAGCGCATCCATATCTCACTGCGCGGTCTGACAGAGCACTGCTAATTAGACAGAGAAGGTGCTGATGGAGTTACTGGGTTATTAAGGGGTGTGAAAGTGACCAAATTACTCTTGTGAACTGATGGGAACTGCCCAACTCCACTTACAAGAGTTTGCCGGAGCTTTCCACACGGGGGAGAGACGGTACCGTTACCTCCTCTAGAAATAACCAGCACCATTCATTTGATTTAGCCATCACGGTGTGTGAGGTTACAAATCAGAATCAAGATATAAGGTTAAATCCTTATACTATCGTGAGGTCGGTAAGATATTTTTTTTTTTACATTTTATGTTCATCAAAGCTGCATTTATTTAATCAAAAAATAAAAACTGGAATATTGTTTACATATGTTCATCGTTTTTGTTAATCACATTTGAGTATTTTTTTTGTTTATTTTAACATTCCTGTGACAAATCAATCTTCAAGCACAAACATTCCATGTAGTTTCTCAATAATATAAGATAATCGAAAGTGCACATATAACATTTTTTTTTTCCATTTTCTAAAGAATGTGCGTGGTGCTTACCTGTCTTGATGACTGGGTATTGTCAGTGGTTACCAGGGTGTTGCTAAGCAGTCATTAATGTCTTCTGAAGAGTTTAAGCATGCACGTTGCTATGAAGTTGCTAGGGTATTTTCCGTGCTAGGAGTTAATTCACCTCAAAACCCAGCTTAGACTGGTTTGCTGGTCTTATATGGTTTAAGTCTGGCCAGTTAGAAAAAGCCCAGAACTCACTAAAACCAGCAGGCCAGCCTGATGAGGCTAGGAGACCAGCAAAAACCAAAAGCTCAGCTGAGGCTGTTTTTCCCCATGTCAAGTAAAGTAAATGATAAAAGTTAAAAGTAGGTTTGAGTTTAAAATCCATTTTGAAAGATCACTACTTAGGGAATGAGAAAAACATCTTTATTCACATTTTTTAGATTTATTCAGAACTTACAGAGTTAAAAATGGACAAATTCATAATTTTGCTTCACTTTTCAGTAAAAAGTAGTGTTCTTTTTTAAACTTTCATTGTTTATTATAGAGCCAGTTCATATTTACTATAAAATACTTTTAAAAAGTCAAATTTTATTACTCCTACAGTTTAAAAACAGTACAAAAGCCATGCTCATCACAAACTGTGCTCATTAGGTCCTAAAGAGGGTCATATATCATCGAACAGGTCGTCAGGATCAACGTTCGCAGCAGCGCTTGCTGGTTTCGGTTGGACGCTCGACGTTTTGCTCGTCTCGGCTTTGGCATCTTCTGTCAGCTTCTCTCTAAAATTACAAAGTACAGGAACAACCGTCAGCAGAAGGTGAAGGTTAAATACATAGCAGGAGCGAGCATAAGTCATGACACTGGAGTAAAGCCTGACTGCTGCCTGATTACAGTGACCCAGTCAAACCTTAGCCCACCACGGGCTCCTTAAAACGGGGTCAAGACTAAACGCTGTACAGTTCGCCCTGCTTGTGTCAAAAAAAGCTCCTTTATAATCAGGCACATGCCTTGTGTTTTAGCATCACACATTTACTGCATGCTAATAAAAGGTCAATTTCAAGGTGAATCTGACAGTGATGTACATCCTGCTGGAAATATTAATCATGTGACAAATGCCTCAAAATCAGAACAAAGTTAGATTGATGGTACGAAGACAAAATTACTTTGTGACAAAATTAGCAAGTCAGAAACGCTTCCTCAGCATGAAAACAAGAAAAGAAAGGTTAAACTGCAGTAATTCCCACAGGATCCTGTCTATAAGGGCTACAGAGAGCTTCTCAAAGCGCTAGAAGAAATCAGGTCACAGGGAAAATAAATGAAATTTATGGTCCCGTAAGCCTGTTAATTTCAGGATGTGCCGGGGATCATGTAGCCTTTTAAGCAAAGCTTGTCTGGTGGTGTACCACAAAACACATGGACAACATGGCCGGAATTAAACATACACACACATCAGAGAAAGTTAGTTGGATTAAATCACATTAGGTAAACTGACCAATAATGGTTTTAAAGGGGTGGTTGACTGTTTTTTTATAGGCTTGATTGTGTTTATGGTGTGCAGTCTAACATGTGTTAATGCTTCGTTTTTTAAAAAACTTTATTTTTCACATAATTTACCTTTATTCCAGACCTCTCTGTCCCTTCTCCTCTGAACACGCTGATCATTTCCTGCTTTTACGAAGCCCCTCCCACCGAAAAACGCAATGGGCTCTGATTGGTTAGCTAGCCCAGTGTGTTGTGATTGGCTAAACCGCCTCTAACGCGTGTCTAAACGTCCCGCCCCTCAACATAGCGGCATGTGCTCCGTTTGTATTGTAAACAACGGCATTGTTAGTATCGCTTATCAGTTTGAGCCCGAAGAGGATCGTGCAGAACCTGTGCAAGCATGGCTTTTAATAGTAGGCCTATGTTTTTTTTTTTGTTTGTTGTTGTCTCATACTTTTAGTTATGCTGTTATTTGTAAATGCTACTGTTTCTGTTAGCTTTTAATATACGGTTTTTTCCTGATTAAAGCTTTAATACAGCAACCGCATGCGCGTCCATGTATAATGCTTCTCATAGATATAGTATGTGAAAATAAGTGTATTCAATGAGCTGATGATCTGAATGAGAGAGAGAAAGAGAGAGAGAGAGATAGAGAGAGAGAAAGAGAGAGAGAGAGAGACAGATAGATATCAGCCGTTTGTAAGCAGGAGAAGCGAGGACCAATATTAAACTGCCTGCCTTTAGAACATTGATTTTGAAACTTGTGAATCCATCAGAATCGCGATTCATACAGTGGGGAAAAAAAGTTTTTAGTCAGCCACCAATTGTGCAAGTCTCCCACTTAAAAAGATGAGAGAGGCCTGTACCTCAACTATGAGAGACAAAATGATGAAAAAAAATCCAGAAAATCACATTGTAAGATTTTTTAAGAATTTATTTGCAAATTATGGTGTAAAATAAGTATTTGGTCAATAACAAAGTTTCATCTCAATACTTTGTTATATACAATATATTTGTTGGCAATGACAGAGGTCAAACAATTTCTGTAAGTCTTCACAAGGTTTTCAAACACTGTTGCTGGTATTTTGGCCCATACCTCCATGCAGATCTCCTCTAGAGCATAATGTTTTGGGGCTGTCGCTGGGCAACACGGTTTTTCAACTCCCTCCAAAGATTTTCTTTGGTTGAGATCTGGAGACTGGCTAGGCTATTCCAGGACCTTGAAATGCTTCTTACGTAGCCACTCCTTCGTTGCCCGGGCGGTATGTGTTTGGGATCATTGTCATGCTGAAAGACCCAGGCACGTTTCATCTTCAATGCCCTTGCTGATGTAAGGAGGTTTTCACTCAAAATCTCACTTTACATGGCCCCATTCATTCTTTCGTTTTACACGGATCAGTCGTCCTGGTCCCCTTTGCAGAAAAATAGCCCCAAAGCATGATGTTTCCACGCCCATGCTTCACAGTAGGTATGGTGTTTTTTGGATGCAACTCAGCATTCTTTCTTCTCCAAACACGACAAGTTGAGTTTTTTCCAAAATTCTATTTTGGTTCATCTGACCATATGACATTCTCCCAATCCTCTTCTTGATCATCCAAATGCTCTCTAGCAAACTTCAGACGGGCCTGGACATGTACTGCTTAAGCAGGGGGACACGTCTGGCACTGCAGGATTTGAGTACCTGGCGGCGCAGTGTTTTACTGATGGTAGCCTTTGTTACTTTTTGGTCCCAGCTCTCTGCAGGTCATTCATTAGGTCCCCCCGTGTGGTTCTGGGATTGTTGCTCACAGTTCTTGTGATCATTTTGACCCCAACGGGGTGAGATCTTGCGTGGAGCCCCAGATCGAGGGAGATTATCAGTGTCCTTGTATGTCTTCCATTTTCTAATAATTGCTCCCACAGTTGATTTCGTCACACCAAGCTGCTAACCTATTGCAGATTCAGTCTTCCCAGCCTGGTGGTCTACAATTTTGTTTCTGGTGTCCTTTGACAGCTCTTTGGTCTTGGCCATGGTGGAGTTTGGAGTGTGACTGTTTTAGGTTGTGGACAGGTGTCTTTTATACTGATATACTTTTTCAAACAGATGCCATTAATACAGGTATCGAGTGGAGGACAGAGGAGCCTCTTATAGAAGAAGTTACAGGTCTGTGAGGGCTAGAAATCTTGCTTGTTTGTAGGTTACCAAATACTTATTTTACCGAGTAATTTACCAATAAATTCTTTAAAAATCCTACAATGTGACTTTCTGGATTTTCTTTTCTCGTTTTGTCTCTCATGGTTGAGGTATACCTATGATGAAATTACAGGCCTCTCTCATCTTTTTAAGTGTGAGAACTTTTGGTGGCTGACTAAATACTTTTTTGACCCACTGTATAGAATAGATTTTTACGTTGCACCTCTAGTTTTTTCTTCCTCTTCTCTGAAGCAGCGCAGCATGGCCTCGCCCCCTTTGCTGCGTTTTTCCCGAGGGCGGGGTTTATCTGGATTTATGTCATGTCACAAACCCGGGAAGTAACTCGTTGTAGTCCCTAACAGCCGTTTTTGTAGGCATTATACTGCCAGAATTTTAAAAGACGATATGTTCGTTTGCATTGAACTTTCAGCTTCGTTTCAGATATTGTTTATGATCAAACAGCAACATTACACACTAACTAACATTAAAAAAGTGAAATCGCAATCAACCACCCCTTTAAGCAAAGAACCATTTTTTGGTAAACAAGGTTCTTAAGTTGAGCTAAATGGTGTTTTGGAGATCTTTGTCTTCTTCGGGTTACATTACAAGTTCATCGGATCAATACTGCACAATCTGTAAAACATTCAGAACTAATAATTAAACCAACTCTAGTTTTAGAGGAAAGGCTTGAATTGGTTTGTGTTGATAAATGATTTCATGAAACAGAAACAGCTCACATGGAAAAGTTTGATTAAAGCAGGTTTGGACAGAGACTAGCAACTGAACTGAGAGCGTCACACCCAAAATCCAACACCTTAATTTCCAAACCACTTTAGAGATGCTAAAAAGTGGCAAGATAAAAATGTATTTATTTTTAAAATGTTATATACTGTATTTTATTACATTATAGGTAATACTGCTCATATATAATTCTTTAATCCTGCTATACAAAAATATATAAACATAATATATATTAAAAAAATTGTCTTCATTTTAAAACAATAAAAATAAATAAAATCACACAAAACTATGCTATCACTTTTTAAAAATAAAAAAGTATTAATTACTTAAATTATATAAAATTAATATGCATCATTTAATAATCTATCAGCAGTATATGTATATGATACGATATACAGTATGCACAAAAAACGATATATATTATATATATTATATATATATAATATAGTATTTATATATTATATCTATAATATAATATATACCACACAGTCAAACCAAATTTTATTCACCCTTCATCATTTCACACTTCTCACCGTTTAATTCACTATAGTTTAAGAATTGGTAATAAAAATATGATAAGAACTCGACTTAAACGTGTCATAACAAATTCCATCTTGATAATTTCTGATAACACTTAAGGGATAGTTTCACCCCAACTGAAAATTCTGTCCACTTTACTCACCCTCCCGTCGTTGGTTCCCATTGACTTTCCATAGTAGGGAAAAAAATACTATGGATGTCAATGGCAACCACCAACTGTTTGATTACCTGCAATCTTCAAAAGTTCTTATTTTGTGTTCAACATAAGAAAATACTCATACAGGTTTGGAACGACATGAGGTGAGTAAATGATGACAGAACTTCCATTTTTGGGTGAAATATCCCTTTAAAGCAAAAACATGTCAGGTCAGTGTCGGAAATATTTTTTGTTTGACGTGTGTGTGTGTATATTAGACAGTGGTACGGGAAAGTATTCAGACCCCCTGAATTTTTTCACTCTTTTTCATATTGCAGCCATTTGCTAAAATCATATAAGTAAATTTTTTTTTCCTCATTAATGTACACACAGCACCCATATTGACAGAAAAACACAGAATTGTTGACATTGTTGCAGATTTATTAAAAAAGAAAAACTAATATATCACATGGTCCTAAGTATTCAGACCGTTTGCTCAGTATTTAGTAGAAGCGCCCTTTTGATCTAATCCAGCCATGAGTCTTTTTGGGAAAGATGCAACAAGTTTTTCACACCTTGATTTGGGGATCCTCTGCCATTCCTCCTTGCAGATCCTCTCCATTTCTGTCAGGTTGGATGGTAAACATTAGTGGACAGCCATTTTTAGGTCTCTCCAAATTGGGTTTAAGTCAGGGCTCTGGCAGCGCCATTCAAGAACAGTCACAGAGTTGAAGCCACTCCTTCGTTATTTTAGCAGTGTGCTTAGGGTCATTGTCTTGTTGGAAAAGAACCTTCGGCCCAGTCTGAGGTCCTCAGCACTCTGGAGAAGGTTTTCGTCCAATATATCCCTGTACTTGGCCGCATTCATCTTTCCATCGATTGCAACCAGTCGTCCTGTCCCTGCAGCTGAAAATTACCCCCACAGCATGATGCTGCCACCCTCATGCTTCACTGGTGGGACTGTATTGGACAGGTGACGAGCAGTGCCTGGTTTTCTCCACACAAACCCCTTAGAATTAAGGCCAAAAAGTTATATCTTTGTCTCATCAGACCAGAGAATCTTATTTTCTCACCATCTTGGAGTCCTTCAGACGTTTTTTAGCAAACTCCATGCGGGCTTTCAAGTGTCTTGCACTGAGGAGAGGCTTCCGTCGTGCCACTCTGCCATAAAGCCCCGACTGGTGAAGGGCTGCAGTGATGGTTGACTTTCTACAACTTTTTCCCATCTCCGACTGCATCTCTGGAGCTCAGCCACAGTGATCTTTTGGTTCTTCTTTACCTCTCTCCCCAAGGCCCTTCTCCCCCGATAGCTCAGTTTGGCCGGACTGCCAGCTTTAGGAAGGGTTCTGGTCGTCCCAAACGTCTTCCGTTTAATGATTATGGAGGCCACTGTGCTCTTAGGAACCTTAAGTGCAGCAGAAATTTTTTTGTAACCTTGTCCAGATCTGTGCCTTGCCACAATTCTGTTTCTGAGCTCTTCAGGCAGTTCCTTTTTACCTCATGATTCTCATTTGCTCTGACATGCACTGTGAGCTGTAAGGTCTTAGATAGACAGGTGTGTGGCTTTCCTAAACAAGTCCAATCAGTATAATCAAACACAGCTGGACTCAAATGAAGTGTAGAACCATCTCAAGGATGATCAGAAGAAATGGACAGCACCTTAGTTAAATAGATGAGTTCACAGCAAAGGGTCCTGAATACTTAGGACCATGTGATATTTATTTCAGTTTTTCTTTTTTAATAATCTGCAAAAATGTCAACAATTCTGTGTTTTTCTGTCAATTATGGGGTGCTGTGTGTACATTGAGGAAAAAAAAAACTTAAATGATTTTTGAGCAAATGGCTGCAATATAGCAAAGAGTGAAAATTTAAGGGGGTCTGAATACTTCCGTACCCACTGTATAATATTCATATAGATAATACTAAGAATAAAGTCAATGCATTAATGTAGAGTTTTTCTTATTTTGTCTCAAGTATACCTCTATTTGTGATTTTAATAAGCCTCACTGTGGGGGTAAATGGAGTTCATTAAAGTTAAAGCATCCAGGTAAAGCTTCATCACACTCTTAAGGAGCCTGTCCTCTGGAAACAATCTTCGTATTAGAAACATAGTTTGCATCTAGCAGTGTCGCCCTCACTATGCGGCTACTGGAACTCAGGGGAAATAAGACCGGTGTTAGCGGATTACGCTGAGGAGATTTTCAAAACCTTTCGGATCCCTCCAAAAACGAGCTACCTCCTAAAATACCACCATAATAAACAATCAGGAAAATTCAATGAATATTCACTGCAATCATGAGGCCTCATTTGCTTCAAATGGGAATGGTTTCATTTTAATAGGAAAAAATGACATGAAAATGTTAAAAAAGTTAATGCTGTAGATTTATACAATTGCATGATATGTCGTATTTCACATTCACAAAGACTCACAACACGGTAAGGTTACTGCCACATAACAGATGAGTCAAAAATCTGAAACCACATAGAAAAATATAGAATTTAAGATTTAAATATAAGATTAAAAAAAAAAATAGCATGAAATATAAAACAATGAAGATTTAATGAAGAAACGTTTCAGATTGTGCTCTATTTCAAAGGTTCTAATCATAAATGCAACACAGAAGCATTTTGACTGGAGGAGACTTTTGGACCCCAATGTACAAGCAACAAGGCCTTATATTGTGAAACAGATTGTTTCCAGGTTCATGATCCATGTAGAATCACATCTGAGAGCTCATCCTGCCACAAGTGCAGCTCAGGATACAAATACCTGCTTCTGAGACGTGCAATTAAAAAGCTGTCTGGCAAAAAGGAAGCAAATGTTAGGTGAGGTACACTGCGATTGAGGCAACAGAACGGAGCGGAAGTCTTTATAAAACACTTCAAAACCAGCTGCCACATTCTGTTGCTTCTAATAAATCCATTTATTATAGTATAATCATTGGTGTCTATGAAAAAGCATGCTTTACTATAAGAATGAATCGCATTGGTTGATGATTAAATTTTGGGTCATTTTATTCATCTAGTAATATTAAGAAAAACATCTCGAGTTAGCTAGTTAAAGGAATAGTTCACCCCAAAAAAAAAAAAAATTTTTTAAAATTTTGCTGAAAATTGACCAACCCCCCCAGGGCTGTCGGCAAGATGGTAGATGATTTTTTTTCTCTTCTTTTTCGTCTTTTCTTCATCAGAACAGATTTGGAGAATGTAGCATTACATCTCTCGCTCACCAATGGATCCTCTGCAGTCAAGACTCCAGTCCATCAGTTAATGTCTTGTGAAGCGAAAAGCTGTGTGTTTGTAAGAAACAAATGCATCAAGATGTTTTTAACCTCACAACCATTGCCATCCATGATCCATAATAAAGCTTCCTCCAAAAGTCCATCTCCTGTTGTCCTCTCACATAAAACACACCAAAACACATTCGTTTAGAACTGTTTTTGCTTGTAAATGGTACATGATTTGTGCATATTTCTCTCCTGACCAGACAACTTTTTCACTGGCGAAAGCAATATTATTAGCACATCATTATTATATTAGAAGACTAAGCTTTTCGCTTCACAAGATGTTAACTGATGGACTGGAGTGGTGTGGATTACTTGTGGATCATTGTGATGTTTTTATCAGCTGTTTGGACTCTCATTCTGACGGCACCCATTCACTGCTGAGGATCCATTGGTGAGCAAGTGATGGAATGATAAATTTCTCCAAATCTATTCCAATGAAAAAAAACTCATCTACATCTTGGATGATCTGAGAGAGAGAGTAAATTTGAGTTTTTTTGGGTGAACTAACAGCTTTTTGGGTAACAAAGAGCTTGCAACCAGATCATGATTCTTCCTCAGAAACACAATGAACCAAGTAGGAAAAGTTTGTATTTGGTCTTTTCTTGCACTTACAGAGACCAAAGAGCTTTTATATGATGTGTTGGTATCAAACAAACCCTGACAGGCCTGAAGATTTTGATCTTTTTTAACATGTAAACACCATAATGGAATCAGCTGAATCACTCATTCTCATTTGACTCTCGAAAACCACATTTTATTGAACTAAGTAACTCAAGCATCAGAAATGCATCTTTGGTGCTTTCAGTAAGCCTTTAAAAAGCAAACCCCAAACGTTTATCTGTGAAACAGTGCTTAGTCAGCACAATCAAGAGTGTAAACAGTGCATCTGCATTTCTGCACATGTAAATATCGTGGTTCGATCAAGGGGTTTCCCTGTGTGGCCGCATCTGGAAGTTATTTTGACCAACTAAACTCTCCTGTAAGGACAACTTTGAGAATTAACAGAAAGCGTGACTTTACTACTGCCCTCTGGGAAGAAAACCATAGGTATGGGCACAGATAATGGAGGAGCACTTGTAGACGCTGTCGTCTTGTAAGTCGCTATATTTGCTGTCATGATTCACTGGGAATGGTGGGAATTGTCTGCGGGTTGGGCAAAAAGGTCTTATGTTCCTTTTAAATTATTACGGACATGACGAGAAGTTCTGGAACTGGTTAAGAAAATGCAAAGGAGCCCAAAAAGGGGGAGAGACGTGACAGTACGGTTTCTTATAAAGCCAAATTTCAGACTACAGCCATATGAGACGTAAGATGCTGATGTAGATAAATGGATATTCACATATCATGAAGTAAACCAATGGATGATTTTATCAGAACGATGCAAACAGGCTGTTACACAATAAACTCAATTTAACTTGCATCAAGTTGCCATATTTCGATTACTTTAAACATCACATCTTGCATAAAAATAATTAAATAAATATAAATAAAATAAAATAGAACAAGTAAGTCTTAGGATGTCTGCAACACCAACACAAGGTATTGTTAAAGACTGTTCCAACGGACTTAACGAGTCTAATATTTCTGACACATAAGCAACACAAGGTTAACTCAACAAAAACTGAACCGAGCATTAAAAAAAATAGAAATGAATATTTTACCTAAAATAAAATTGACCTATTCTAAGACCACTAAAGATTTGTGCATTGTGACATTACTTATGAATTACACACCATTTGTCCGTACCATACTGTACTTAAATAAAAAAAAAAATATTAATACATACAGATTGCCTATAGTTACATATAAATGAAAAAAGCGTTTTAGAAAACGGATTATTGTAAAAAGAAATTATATAATTGAGGATTATAATTTTATATAATCATATAATAATGTTCTACACCGCTTTTTCATTATATGCATATATATATAGATATATATATATACACACACACATAGCCACAATATAATGTACAAAAATAATGTTCCTAAAATGACAAGATACAGTAAATAATATAATCTATTATCTAAATATATAGTTATAATAAATATAATTATATTAACATCATGATATTTAAATTGAAAGTATACACCATTGTAGTATTTCTTTTTGTATTAAGCTTTAATAAAAAGTAAATTAATTAAATTTAATAAAGCATTGGTCTAGATAACCCCACATATTATGGCAATGTGAATTCGGAGGGAAACGTACTTAAGGAAACAATGTCACAATGCAAAAAGAAAAAAATATGAATATGCAAATTATGATTTCTTTTTTTCCATTGTGAGGTAAAACTTGAGCCGGACATTTCTTTGGGAGACCCACAAAGAAACCGGCAGTAAACACACATACTGAGGTTTAATGCGGTGTAACTGGCCTGATTGTTGTTTGTTGTCGTGCTCTGCCAGATCCATCTCTAGGCAGGTGCTGGGAGACTGTAGAACAGAACAGTTTCAGCCAGGGGCCAGATGAATCCACGTCTTTCTGCTCGCTCTCTCTCTCTTGCTCCCTCCCTTCATCTCTCTCTTTCTGTCTTTCCTCCTCTTCTTCTTCTAAAAAAATAACTATTTAACTTCTGATGCATCTCTGAATCCTTTTAATAGAGTTTCGACTTCCTTCTCCTTGACCTGGGAACGAGACATTTCACATTCAATTTACTTTGCAGTCTCAATGAATTACAAATGTCTTTTTTTTTTTGTCTGTGCAATCTTTAAACACAACATTCTAACTTGATGACTTTTCACGACATCACAAATCTTTATCACGTTCCAATCCCTCCCTTCAATCATCTGCCTCTATGCTGGAAAATAACACCCACTTTACACAATCCAATCAATTTACAATAGATAAAACGAAGTCCCGCCCCACATAGACTTACATAAAATGCAATACAAAAAGATTTGAACTTTCATCTGAAACCCCACACCTCAAATGAACCAGAGACTAGATTACGCTCCACTGATCTGAACACGTGTCCAGAGTCGAGGACGTGTCCCACATGCGCTCCTGTAGCTGAATAAACAAATGATGTCTGCTGGGTGATTCTTTTCAGCCTTTAGAGGAGAAATGCTTTTAAAAATGGGCTTTATTAGAGCAGATGTCATGGCACAGAGTCTCACCATCTGTAGAGAGCAGTGATTGTGCGGTTTGTTTGTGAGGGGAAAAAACTAAACTGTGACACTGATTCTTGTCTCTATCCAATGACTGTATTTTGCCTGCTGGGAAGCTGCTACTGGCAAATTTCTTGATACCCATACAGAGCCTTTAAACAGACAATAAAAGGCCATTTGCTTTTTGATTACTCTAGAGATGTTGGCAGAGCGATAGAGGCACTGGCAAGGAAGGTGCTAGAGGTCTGAATGATGACTGTTTTCATAATATTCACTCATTAGTGAACTTGCTTTGATATTTACTTTAAGTTTGGGGTCAGTAAAATTATTATTTTAAAGAAATTAATACTTTTATTCATTAAGATTCATTACATTGTTCAAAAGGTGATCAGCAAAACATTATAATATATACATATATATAGTTAAAATAAATTGAATAAATGCGGTTCTTTTCACTTTCTATCATCCAAACATCCTGAACAATACAAATCATGTTTCCACAAACATTAAGCATGACACTCGAATACTGAGTATTTGAATTTCTGAAAATTCAGCTGGCATCACAAGAATAAAGTTATATTTTCACATCTATTAAATAGAAACAATTTAATTGTCAGCATATTCACAATAGTACTGTTTTTATTGTGTTTTTGACTAAATAAATGCAGCCTTGATGAGCATGATACATCTATTTTAAACTTAACCTTAATTGTTTCCTGATTTTTTTTATACAATTAACAGTATACAGTCAAGCTCCAAAAGGAAAAAAGTACCCTAAAAATAATCTTATACTCTCATAAAGTATCCTTTGTGTTTGTATTCAAGTCTTTTCAAACAACAAAACGTATTGAAAAAAAAAAAACCATACACTAGTACATTATATATCCAATTATTATTTTACATTTACTTATTTGCCATTTTTGGAGATGGACAGTCTCAGTCCCCGTCATTTTCATTGTATGGAAACCAACATTAAGATTCTTCAAAACATCTGCTTTTGCATGAAGAAAAAGTCATTTAGCTTTGGAATCACATGAGAGCGAGTATAGGATGACAGAATTTTTGGGTAAACTGTTCCTTTAACTCCGTCTGCCACATAAAATGAAGACTCATTCATGATACACCTCCACTAATTTGTGTCACGTTTTATAAGAGCATTCCAGCTCTCTCTGAGGCACAAAATTGCGCATAATTAGCCGAGTCATTCAAAGCCACGCGGCTGTTTAAAAACCTCATTCCAGGAACAGAATGAGAATCCTCCAGCTGGATTTCTCCACTCGTGTGATACGAAGTGGCATATGTGATATTATTCTCAAAAGAAGTTACAGCCAGGTCTCTATGCCATGGAAGTCTATTAAAGTTTGGAGAGTCTTACCGCGGTGACAGAGCCTGCAGAAAGAGAGAGAAAGTCCAATACAAACTCTCAGTCTCCCGCAACACCTGACACGCGAGCACACGCACAAACCATCTGGTGTAGAGGCACCATTCTGTCATAGGCCTCGGCCCGTCACTGCTTTGAGCATCTGCTGACATGGGGAGCAGCCGCTGACACTGGGAGGCTACAAACACTTTTAAACAGAATCAGTTTAAACATTTATTCTGCATGCAGAGTCACATAAACACTCTTGTATTTACAAAGTTTTAAAAGACCCTCATTAAAAGTTCATCTCTCTATATCCCAGCATAACGTCAATACAATATGAACCAAAGCGTCATTCTTATATGTCTGCCAACTTCAGAAACTTTCACATATGTCTGCCAACCCAAAAAACACGGGCTCTGTTCCAAATGCTAGTGAGCTGCCTTTCTACCTACTGTCTACTTTGGCAGCTCCCTTCTAAGGCAACATCCCTCGGTTAACAAATCTATCGTGCCACACATACCGCACCTCTCATATAAAGTACATAATCTGCATTCATCTACTGCTCATAGTTAATCATATTATTCTAGACATTGGCATGCTGCTAACAAATAAAGTAACAAAAAAAAAAGCACTGACTCTAATAAGCAAAAACAATCCGTGACATACACAAATACTGTAAATTGTAAATTTTTTAATCCTATATTATTTATCAATATTTAACAATACAATTTCAAATTGTATTGATACATATTTATCAGTGTCAATACATTTCAGAAAATATGTCTATTTAAAGTTGATGCAGGATACAATTTCTGATCAGTCAAGTTGCATGATTTTCCCAGTCTTTTGGTAATGTTTTTTTTTATTTTTAATTAATTTTAGATTTTGCCAACACAAGCATTTTTAGCTGAAGAATTACTTTAATACTCAGCATAACGTAAAATTATATTGACTATAGAAAAACAACAGAAATTTCAATAACCTTTAAGATTTTATTAATGTGACTAACAGGACTGGGGGATAAAATAAAAATAACAAAATAAAAATAAATAAATGAAAAGAAAAGATAGATAGATAGAATGACAGAACGATAAATAGAACGACAACGACAGATAGCACAGACAGACAGACAGACAGACAGATAGACAGATAGATAGATAGATGGATTCAAGAACTGTGGGAAACCCTGAAAGCATCACCTAAGAACAATAACACTTAAATAATAACTCAAGAATAATAAATAATGCCAAATAATCTCCAAAACAGTGTGACTATTTAAAAAAAAACAAACACGTTTTCTCAGGATCGGCGTCCCCTCAGGTGCCATCAATCAGAAGTTGCTCAAAGCAAATCTAAACCATTCATGGGATTTTTATTGTACAATTACGGAGACCACTGAGGTATTTTCCTATTAATAAGGAAAAAAGAGCTGGAGAGAGCAGCACCCCGGGGGGCCTTGACTGGAAAAATACAAGGTGCTGGCAACTGACCAATGGTTTCCGTACAATGGAAGAGGGGTTCTTGGAAAGCCGCTTCTGTCTGCTTGACTGGCCGCAGGCGCGGAGAGAAAGCAGCATCCAAGGTTGTGTAAAATGGACACCAGAGAATAAAACAACCGGAATTATAACTGACATTTTTATGGCCGCAGTTGCAGGGGTTTATGGGTATCATACACAACATTAGATAACAGGCCTCCAGGAGTTTAGGTGCGCTATGAGCCAATCGACCACAGTAAAATGTGTAATTAGATGGAGGATGTGTGTAAATCTGAGGACGTGAGTGATGATACCTGGATCTCTGTCGCTGGTCCAGCGCTGCTCGTTTGGCATGCGTCTCCAGCTGTTGGAGATGACGGTGCCGGCGTTTTCGGCAGGGCGCCACATCTGTGATGTCATTTAAGCTGTCATCCATCGGGTTGCTCTCTGGCATCTCTGTTAGACAAAACATGGAAAAGTTAAAGTGTTAAAGTTCATCCAATTTTCATATTTGCACTTATTTAGCTGAGGTTTTTGTCTTTTAAAGATGATGTACTTCACATTTAGTCAGTATTTCATTATGCCATATTCATGAATTTTACTAAATTTTTAATCAGAAATGGTATAATTAATTGTAAATGTAAATATTTTTAATTAATTTAGCAGAACGTCTTATAAAAATATATCATTTTAATCTATACAATAATAATTTTCAGATATTATAATGTGAAAAAATAATGTGCACTCAAACAATGTACTTCTTTTTGGAAAAGATTAAACATCTTAATTTACATAATATCAGGCAGATCAATCCTGAACATACTAGACTGAATTTTCATCATCGTTATATATTCATCGACAGATAAATATATTCAATTTATAAATATTAAGATCATTAATTATGATTATTTAACTACCTGTATTGTAAATAACAACAACAATTATTATCATTTAAATACATTCTATATTTCTATTCCTTTTATTAGTGCATTGTTATAATCTTAAATTGTTAATTTAATTAACAGCATCTGAATAAAAAAAAAAATTTTTTTTGTCTTCGCTATAATTGACTTTAAAAAACAACAGTAATCATCAACTAAATTATTTTGCCAATAATATCGATGAGATTAACACATTTCATTTAAAGCAGAAATATTCAGCCAACCTGATCAGTTATTGCTATTTCTAAATATGAGCTACATAGCCATCTGTTGCTAATTTAATGATTTCAGTCAAGATGAGTTATTATCTGTGAATGTTATTATTTGTGAATGTTTGCATATATAATGACTCTGAAAGGGATTAATGGAGGCTCTCACAGCCAGTGTTCAGGCAGCCGGCCAACATGTGACTCCGCTAACACAATCAACATCATAAACGCATTAAAAGCATGTTGAACATCAACATTAAATGATGTACATGCAAGTTGACTGCAATAAACCCCAGCAGGAGCACATCTGTCTCATGAGATATGTCATTGTAGCACATTGTAGAAACCGTTCAAGATTGCAAAGCATTCAATAGTACTTGTTTTTTAAATACTTGTGCTTTGCATTGCCAGACACGTTTCCATGATTGTTTCTAGCAATTGTTTACGTCTACATGAGTTTAATTTACACTGGACAGGTGAAACTGGGTGGGTTTGACTCAAGTTAATTGGTGCAACAAACATCCTAACCACATTAAAGGCTCTTTCAATTATGCTTCATGTACTGCACCCTTATGGTAAACTTTATAGTTAAGAAAAAGGACTAAAGCTACAACTCAGACTCTTTAAATACAAAAACATTACCATGCACACACTCTGAAACATAAACCATTGAATCGCTTTAAGGAAGGAAAGAAAAGGACAATAATTGAAGCCCAAAGCTCTGCCAAAGTGACACACACCTAGCAACCATACATTACAATTCATACTGTTTACAGGGTCACACGACCATGGAAGGTTTTTTTTTTCCTAGCTGTGGTGCTTTTTACTTTCACTCCTCAGAGTTTACACAAGGGGAAAACCAGAGAAATTGAGCAACCCGCAGACTAAATCACGTGTGACTCCACCTCATTTCCCTTTCTGTGCCTCAAAACTGTGACTCAACAGCCTGACGGAGCCCCCAAATATGGCTTTCGAGTAGCCCGATGTCGAAATCGACCAAAAGCAGACGGTGTTGCCAACGAACAACTCGTCTAGGACATGACGTCATAAACAATGACGGACGGCACAGGCAAAAGCTGAGGGAATGAACTACCTGTAGGCCGTCTCAGTTCTGGGTCTCAGCAGGGGAAAATACATTAGCGTGGTCATTCTTTGGACAAGAGAGCAAATACCTAGAGTGATGTTATTGCTCTCATTGACGCAATGCAATTACAAGTCTTTGCTGTTCTGTGCAGTTTATTTGGGATCTAATGGTAGTAGTGTTACGTAACGCAGCATAGCTATTTTTGAACAAAAAACAGTTAATTAACCATGCAGCAATGCATATTATGGATAATCCAGTGAATTAAACACTTTACAAATGAAAAATACATCATATTATTTGAGTATTTTCTTTATCTGAGGATGCAAACCAAGGTCAGAAATTAATGGGGGTTTGGGGAAAAACTGCCACCAAAATGGATAAAAATGCCCCTCAAATTTAAGATAAAAGGGCAAAAAATGCCCCTGCACAATTAAACCAAATAAATTTAAGTATCTGACATAAAAGACAATATAGATATTTAATGAGGGAATTATAAAAACGGCCCTTACAAAGGTAAAAAAAAACGCCCCTTGAAATCAGTTCTGGCAGCAAATACTGCCCCGTAATAGAAAATGTAATTTCTGATGCTGATGCAAACCAAAGAAAAGGTTATTTATAAATGATTAAAACTGACAACACCTGCTTCACATTGAATAACTCAAGATAAATACAAAAGACTTTCAACATTATACTAACAACATCATAAAAGCCATTATACAAATCGTAAATTGTACAATATTTGATATACAAAACTCCAAAAGTTGGATTACACATTAATGCACCAATCAGAGATGTAGACCTAGCTCTTTCTCTGCTCATATTGTTGAATTATTCCATGATTCTTTGTCAATTTCTATCATTGCATGGTACACACTGTCATTCTGTCTGGCCCTACGTCAAGATGTTGAGCTTTCATCTGTTTGCCAGAGTCACTAGATCAAATCAGCATCGTGCTGTCATTCATCAACCTGAACTTTCTGGGAAGAAATTCCACTAAATTTGCTACACATTGTTAAACTATATTAAAATATGAGCTTCGTTTGATGTTCTAGGCACAAATTCAGTTGTATGCTCATCTAGTTTGACTTCAAACTTTGTTAACTTTGCGAATATGCAACTGTGTCCAACAAACACAATATTACAGAGCCTTGAGAACAAATCAACTGAGAATATACAGCAAGCTGAAGAATGAGAATTTCCACAAATCCACACAAACTAAATCACAGACTTTGCTAAAAGTAGGCTGAGAAAGTCTCAGCAGTAATTTGCACTCAACCAAAAAATAAATAAATAAATAAATTTTTTTGGGTCTGTTGCATTTTGAAATTGTGGCTCCCTGGAACTTCAAAGGAGTTAGTTCCGAAAATGGCAACCTGAAATGACAACCTTATCTACAGTCTATGTTTATATGTTTTTAGCTGATGCATTGGGACAAAAGGTTTGGAATACAGGTTTTGGACGAACATAGACAGAATTTTAATTTCTGGGTAAAGTTAGAAGAATTACCTTGTGTGAGAGGCTTTGGGTCTGGCTGTCTGGGTTCAGCCTCCTGTTCATCTTCTGTACTGCCTCCATAATCACTCTCTCCAGGACTCTTATCTGCCGCAGTCTCCATCGCTTTGTGGTCTTCACTATCTGCCTTTTTCCTTCCAAGAGAATACAGTAGGTACAACATGCTAATATGGCATATGAGAAAACATATCAAAGACTCTCAACATTTCTGTAATGACTGATTCGCATGTTCCAAACAAAGTAAGAGAAAGCCAGAAAATTAGTTGTGCTGTATTTTGCATTGAAAATGTCTCTTTCATTCAAAATGTACACTAATGAAAATTTGTGAAACAGTTTTGCGTGACCCCCTCACTTCCCCCAGTGTTTTTATTATTTATTTTTTAATAAACACTACCATGTAAAAGTTTGGGGTCAGTTCTCAAGTACTAAATCAATATTATTTTTCTTTTTGCAAGATGCATTAAACGTTTTGAAAGTGAGTATAATTTTACAGGGGGGGGGGGGGGGGGCAGATATTATTTTAAATAAATGTTTTTTTTTTACTTTATTTGTCAAAAAATCCTGAAAAACAAAATATTAAGCAGCATAAATGTTTTCACCACTGATAAAAATCAGAAATGTTTCTTGAGCAGCAAATCAGCATATTAGAATGATTTCTGAAGGCTCACGTGACACTGAAGACTAGAGTAATGAACATTCAGCTTTGACATCAACGAATAACATTTCATTTTAAATATTAAAATAGAAAATAGTTATTTTTAATTGTAATAATATTTTACAATATTGTGTTTTTTTTATTGTATTTTTGATCAAATAACTGTAGCCTTTGTGAACATAAAAGACTTCTTCCAAAAACATTAAAATAATGTTACCAATCACAAACTTTAATAAAGTAGTGTACAAATAGATATAACTATTTGTTGAATTGTTTGAAATCAATAATTTTTGAAATTCATTCGGGTGTCGTAAGTGGCACAGAAATAAGACACCTTTAAAGGGGTCATATGATGTTTTTTTAAAGATCATTATTTTGTGTATTTGGTGTAACAGAATATGTTGGCATGCTTTAATGTTTCAAAAACACATTATTTTTCAAATACTGTACTTTATTGTAGTTCCTCTATGCCCCGCCTCTCTCAAACGCTTCGTTTCTACAAAGTCCCTCCTTCCGACAAGCGCAGTCTGCTCTGATTGGCCAACTGACCCAGTGCATTGTGATTGGTCGAACACCACAAGCACTCGTCGGAAATGTAACGCCCCTTACCATAATCGAGAGCTTCATCTTTCAAAATACATGTAAAGACAGTAAATAATGTCATTAGTTTTACTATCAGTTCAAGCCCGAAAGGGGAACAGAGTCGTGTGATAGACACAGTGATGAAGCTGGTTTGTGTTTGCATTACACAAGCCACGGTTAAGATTAACTCCACTGTGATGTGACCCTGTCTCAGCGCCTCCTCTCTCCCATCTCTCCTCACACACGCTCACACACACCATCCCACCCACCACACCCCACACACACACACCGATGCGCAAAACTCCGCATTTGAACAGTCAATAGCAAATACTTAAACTAATAACAAAACAGTAGCTGATTCAGAAGCTCCAGATTGTCATAGCAAAGTCAGAATGACCTCCTCTCCTAGGTTCACGAAACGGTCGTCCATAAAATGCATTGCTGTTCTTTAGTAAGTAATCTTAAAGATTCCTAAATAAATCTACTTTCGGAAGGCCAAATAAAGAACTTTTGCTTTCGCCTAGAAACACACAAATTCTCCCTGACATGCTGCTTCAACACTACTACTGTTCCTGAAACCACACCTTTCTTTGCGTGAACATTTGGACGCATTATGCAAATATTTCCACATATTGAGGTAGATATGTGTGGGTGTGTTAGAACGAGCCGTTTTAGGGGGATGTGGCAGAGTGTTAACTTTGATAAAGAATCTCTTTGGTTTTGAGACTTTAGTCCTTGCAACTTCAGGGATCTTATCTATGCACATCAGCTTGTAACACTCCAAAGAGAAAAAAAAAATTAAATCGCATCATATGACCCATTTAAGTGGTCTTAATCAATGACAACGGTGCTTGACTGACCTTCTTGGGCTTTGTACCAAACATTTGAACGTGTTCCATCATCCACAGTTGTCACTAGTGTACGAGCTTGTTTCTGTATTTTTCAAGTTTTTTTTTTGAGTATACGAAAATGTGCTCAACAAAACTAGAAGAGATATCATAACGTGACTCATCATGGGATTTACCTAATGAAATGGCATTTCATAACAGGAGAAGGGAAATGTTGAAATGAAAAATGCTTACGATCATCTGAGGTTGTATCACGATGAAACGACGCACACATCTTTACCTCAATCGATTCTCTTCAACAGATTTCTCCAGCTCTTTGACACTTTTCTGCAGAGTTCTGAGTTTGACTTTCTTCTCGTTTAGGACCAGCACAAATCGGCTGTACAGGTCTCTCTCCAACTTCTCCTTCCCCTGGACGTACCTTTGCATCCTGTGGAGAGGGTGAAGACCAATGAGACACACCCGAACACTCATGCAACCCAGTCTCCCTGAGCATCGCATCGGGTTGAGAAGAGTGGAAATGTTTAGTTATGAGAGTGTTTGTATTACTATATAAGTGGATAAACACTCATTACTTAACATGGAAAACATTAAGAGCATATTTAACTGAACACCTGTGGTAGCTCTTTGCAAAATACACAAGGCAATAAAGTCCAGTCAGTGTTGAGTAGCATTACAAATTCTCCATAATTCTGGTTTTGGAAGATGTTAGAAAGTGTGGCGGCACAGTCGGGTGGTGAGGTCACTGCTGCTGTTTCTCAGAGAGGAAAGCTTGAAGCAAGTGGAGAACAAGAAAAGAAAGTAAAGAGGAGCTTCTTGTCAGGTTGGCCGGGGATTCCCTTGTCATTCTCCTCCTGAATGCATCATGTGCTCTAATCAGCCAAATAAACAGCAAAAAATATTGAACTGCATTTGCATATCTACAGTTCCCCCTTTTAGAGTATCACAGCAAAGACAAACTAAAAACATCTTGTGTATCTGGAGTTCCTTAGTAACCGTTTAAAAACACAGCCAAGACACTCTTTCATTCTGAATAATGGGAGATGATGAGGAGGGGAGAGGGTAATCCAAGAGGAAGTTGTAATCTTAAACAGGTGAAATGCTTGGGTAATCACGCTATTTTGTTTGAAATCAGTTTTGGCATTACACAAAAAACCTTGTCCAGTTCCCAGGAACAAGAAACAATCAAAAGCAATTTCCTCCCCATTTGTAGACTTTTAGTTTTATTCCGTGTCACCCTTATATATGTTAGTCAGGTTTCAAAAAAAAAAAAAAAAAAATTATAATTATAATATAATAATTATTAGCTATGTATGAAAACATTATAATAAATATTCCCAAATTATCTCGCAAGTTGTTGTGATTATGATTTTTAGAAACACATGGCTTTAAGTTTGTATAGCTAGAAGCAGTTTCCTTCATGTAGCACATTGTTTGCAGACTTTAAGGCCCCATTTGAGATTACAACTTGTAATTTCTCTTTTTTTGCATTCATTTTCAAGCTTGCAGTGAGAGCTGACAACCATGATGCCAGGTAATGGCAAATGTGAATTGAGATGGAACAAGGGCTGGATGGGAATGCAGTTGTTATAAGGGATCTGAAGGGAGTTTTTGTCTGGACTGCCAGTGAAATGGGTTATTTTATGGCACTGAGGAATGATACACTCTCCTGCAAAGACACCCCAAATAGCATGATAGGCATCATCTGTTTCATAGTTTATAACTAGGGTGTGCAGTGTAGCCAATTCTGTATTTGTAGCAGGCTCAAAATTATTGTATCTGTATTCTGATAAACCAGAATAGTGGGAGACTTCACTGGAAGTTCATACAATTACATTAGAATTTTTTTAAATGTAAGTTTGTCTCTTTTAATTGTTTTCATTTGACAGCCATGCCTTGTTATTAAAGAAAATGTTTTTTAAGCACAGGAAAAGCTGATGAGAATAATATATAATAATTATTAGTAGTATCTTATTATTATTTTACATTTATTTTTCCAGAAGAACTTTGTGTACAGAGTTTTGTCTGGACAATCGTCCACAACCTCAAATAAGAGGACTTTTTATGAAATGGTAAATTAGAGAACAATATTCAGTGGCTGAAAACTACAAATAACTTTTACTATGCATAATACAAATCTGAACAAATATAGAATACATAAATTATGGACCAGCTCTAAGAGAAATTGAGACACGTTATATATCACATCGATTTTTCCATATCGATCTTGAGTTCATATTACGTTAAGTTCTGATTTCTGAAAGACACAGAAAGACAGCAACACTGCTAATTGATTTGCAATTGTGCTGTTCCTTTTATTCAAAGAGTTTACACCCATTCACTTTGCACACTCTTTCCGTAGTGATTTTAGAAGTTTATGTATAATATTGTAGTATTCCTGGCTCTCCCGTTATCCAGCAGGCACAACTCGTGACTGTGTATGACAAATATTTATTTTTTAATTATTTGGTAGAATTCATTATGTTTTTATGCTATTGTCCGTGCCTTTCCAAATGAGGTATTCAGCTTTGAGTACACCCCCTAGTTAAAATATTTGTAAAACTAAAAAAATATATATATATTTATCCATATACGATGGGGTCTAGAAGTCTAAGACCACCTTGAAAATATAGATTTCAAAATCTGAAATTTGGAAAAAGGTTTTAGAATTTGGAAAAATCTAAATTAAAAAAATTTCTTTAAAATGTAAGATTGAGATTATATATAATTTGACTTTTTATTTACTTTTTGTTTTTTGAGAGTGTCATGAGTCTTGTGTTGGCTGCACTGGAGGAACCAATCAGGATTGTAAAGAATGTAGGAATGGCTGG